>JARQOC010000011.1:149219898-149407398 GCA_033576535.1 Allobates femoralis | reverse complement strand
GGAAATCTTTCTCAAACCCAGGGCTTTTCAAATAGTGTGTCATCTTCCTGGCACTCGAATTCAACACATTGCAGATCAGATAGATTATTGAGGGAGGTAAAGTGGAGACTCAGCAGTCATGAGGTACATCAGCACCAATGACAAAGTTAGAAGGAAATGGAAGGTCCTTCAAAATTATTTAAGGAAGTTAGGTTTTAAGATACCTCTGCCATGTGCTGTAATAGAGAGAATACATGAGATTAAGGAAGTAAATAAGTGTCTCAAGAATTGATATGGATAAAAAGGTTGTGGGGTCTTGAAGAACTAGGACAACTTCTATGTTGGCTAAAGGCTTAACTCAAAGGATAAACTGTACCTGAATGATGCAGTTGTGCTGGGGGGAAAATGGCTAGATGGTTGGAGGAGGGATTAAACTAGGGACTGGTAGTGGACAATCACATATCAGGTTTACTTTGCAAGGTCAGTACTAATATAAGACTGCTCCCACTTATATCCTTATTATTTATATCTTTGACATCTCTATATAACACTATCATACTAATATGTTCACCATAGCAATATGAGGCATGGTAATCATAAATCTGTAAACCTTATATCGCTTACTGTAGGCCTTATTTTTAGTCAATTTATTTACATACTTTAACCTATTCTTATTTATAGGGCTACCATATTAATTAGGACTAGAGCAACCACCTCCATATTTATTAATTAGCTCTTTGGTATTTATTTTTAGGGATACAACAAGCATAATATTTTTTAGCTATGGTCCTTTATATAGTATTTATTTAATCATCTAATGGAATTCAATATATGTATTTATGTATTTATTTATAAGTGGAAGTTCATTTTGATATTTATACAGCATTTTTTATTCATTAATAATTATTGTATTTATCTATTGTACAGTATTTATTTATTTATAGATCTTACTGAATAAATTTACCGTATATACTCGTGTATAAGCCGACTTTTTCAGCCCAAAAATTGGGCTGAAAAGTTCCCCCCTCGGCTTATACACGAGTCATATACAGTGTGGTGTGGTGGGGGCTGTGTCCGGGCACTAAAGGAGGCAGGAGGAGGCGGGGGGAGGCTGCAGAATGAGCGGCACGTCACGTGGTGCCGCTCATTAATTATGCATGGGGAGCAGCGCATAGTACATTGCTGCTCCCCTGCACAGTATAGCCTCCCCCCCCCCCCTATGTATACAGAGGCCCCCCCAGCAGTGATCCATCTCACCCCTCGGTCTCCAGGCACCCGGGTCCTCCAGCTGCTGCGTCTGCGTGCCCCGCGGCTTCTAATACCGGCGTCCTCCCCGCTCTTCCTGTTTGAATGCGGTCATGTGACCCACGCGGTCACATGATCGCATTCAAACAGGAAGAGCGGGGAGGACGCCGGTATTAGAAGCCGCGGGGCACGCAGACGCAGCAGCTGGAGGACCCGGGTGCCTGGAGACCGAGGGGTGAAATGGATCACTGCTGGGGGGAGCTCTGTATACATAGGGGGGGCGCCTCTGTATACATGAGGGGGGCCTCTTTATACATGGGGGGCACCTCTATATACATGGGGGGCCTTTGTATACATGGGGCGCTTCTGTATACATGGGGGCAGTGAGACAGCAGGGGAGCTGTATGCCACTGCTGGGCCTGTATACCACTGCTGGTGCTGTATAGCACTGCCGAGGGGCCTGTATACCACTGCTGGGACTGTATACCACTGCTGGGGCTGTATACCACTGCTGGGGCTGTATACCACTGCTGGGGCTGTATACCACTGCCGAGGGGCCTGTATACCACTGCCGAGGGGCCTGTATACCACTGCTGGGTCTGTATACTACTGCTGGGTCTGTAGAGCACTGCCGGGTCTGTAGAGCACTGCCGGGGCTGTATAGCACTGCCGAGGGGCCTGTATACCACTGCTGGGGCTGTATACCACTGCTGGGGCTGTATACCACTGCCGAGGGGCCTGTATACCACTGCTGGGTCTGTATACCACTGCTGGGCCTGTATACCCATCCTCGGGGCTGTATACCACTGATGAGGGGCCTCTATACCACTGATGAGGGGCCTGTATACCACTGATGAGGGGCCTGTATACCACTGCTGGGGACTGTATATCACTGATGAGGGGCCTGTATACCACTGATGAGGGGCCTGTATACCAATGCTGGGGACTGTATATCAGTGATGGCGGCAACTGTATACTAGTTATGGCCACTATATACCAGTGATGGCTGCTATATACAGGGATGGTGGGCTATATACCAGTGATAGGGGGCTTTATAACAGGACGGTGGTATGCTGCATTGGTAGTTTACTGTTTCTATTTAAAATACAAGCTCAACATTTTATTTGTATCTACTTTTATTTTTTAAATTTTTCAGTACCGGTAGCTGCTGCATTGTCCACCCTAGGCTTATACGCGAGTCAATAGGTTTTCCCAGTTTTTGGGGGCAAAAGTAGGGGGGTCGGCTTATGCACGGGTCGGCTTATACACGAGTATATGTGGTACTTGCAATTTCCATTTGTAACGATGCCTGTGTATATACCTGGCTTAGTAGACTTCTCTTTATCTTACACCTCTTGTTTATGTTGTTGTTTGTCATTTTTATTTACTTAATAAAGTATAGTTTTAACATATCAGTGTAATTTGTGCACCCATTTTTAACCCTTGTGGATATAAAGCATATAAAGTAGTTGAAGCATAGTGTAGCTACTGAATGTGCTGAAGACGTTAGAGTAGGTACGGCATTGGGAGAGTTCTAGAAAATCTACTCTGGAGGCGAGGAACAAAGAAACAGAAAAATACATTAAGTGCATGTATACTAATGTTAAAAGTTTCACCAAGAAGATGGATGAATTAGAAATGTCAATGTTGGAAAAAAATTATCATATTGTGGGAATAGAAAAGATACGGCTGGATGACAGCTATGATTGGGCTCTTCATTTAAAGGACTACAGTCTGCTTAGTAATGATTGCACAAATAAGCGACAGGGATGGGTTTTGCTTAAAAGTAAAATCTCCCCTGAAACATATCCTTTGTGATATATGTGTCACACATAAAAAAGCAAAGTCCTTTATAAGGGGGGGAATAAAGAATAATAAATTGCTGATAGGGATTCGTTATAAGTCTGAAAGTAAATGGAAGTGGAGGGGAATACCCTCATAAAGCAAATAGATTTTGTATTATATTTTATAATTATTTTTATTTTTTTTGGTGAGGAAACCTTTATTATTGCAGAGGGTCAGCAGTGTGTGAGGCCATCTCTTCTACACTTAACAATTCATATAAAAATAGTATATGGCCATTATATGCTTCACATACATGGTCTTATAGGTCTGCTCACACTCCTGAAACACCATACTATGGTTACTGATTCTTGAAGATGTACAAAAACTTTATTTCATTTCATTTCATACACTTAGAATACAGATTTTTGCATGTAGATAAGTGCTATATGTATCATTAATGATGAACTTGTCCTTGCATTCCTGTCCACTCAGCTTTCCAAGTGAATTGGTGGTGATCTGAATTAACATTTGCTTTCATTATTTCTCCTGCAAATGTGTCATGGCGGATTTACATGTTGCGATATCGGTGTCCAACTCCGATCCAACTCAGCTAAAAAGTCACGTGGTTCGGGAGTTGGACTCAATATCGTTCGCGCGTTGTACGGTTTGAACGTACAACGCGATGCTGGAATGATGCCAAAACGATATCGGGGTTGAATGAGCGCGCTATTCAACTGCCCGATATCTCATGGCCGTTGTAGCAGCATCGTACCGTGTAACAGCCCAACTACGATGTGTACGCCCACTTCACCCATTCACTCCCATGTTAAATGATCGTTCCTGGGTTGGTGGGCGTACACATCGTCGGGACGCTGTATCCCGATATCGGGCCGTGTAAACCATGCGATGGTGGAAAAAGCACGCTCAAAAAGCGCGCTCCCGCGTCGTTGGTTACGATATCGGCCCGATATCGCGACGTGTAAACCCACCATCAGGCTTCAATGATCACTCCACCCAATCTCAAGCCCAGGTGTTACTTGTGGCATGGGGAATGAGAATTTGCAATGTAAGGGTGTGTGCCCACAGGAAGGTTTTGCTGCGTTTGAGATCAGGTTTTGCCTTGGGTTTATGTAAATCTATGCTAATCTAATCCTGAGTTTTTGGTTTCCAGCAAAACCTACATTATTAGGGAAAAGCTTTCTCACACACATTGGTTTTTGTTCTCTGGAGACAGTGTAAACACCACAGGATTTGCTGCATTTTTGTTTTCCAGCAAAACCTATGATTCTAGGATTAGCTGTCCCAACACATTGGTTTTTGTTTGGTGACGAAAGTGGAAACACCTCAGGTTTTGCTGTGTTTTAGAAAGAATGAGCATGTCAATTCTTTGCTGCACCTGTGGTATTTCCATTTTCTGTTGAGAAAAAAAAAACAGTGTGTGAAAGCTTTTCCCTGCACACATCGGTTTTGATGGAAACCAAAAACTCAGGATTAGGCCCCATTCACACACTTTTTTTGCTGCGTATTTTTAAGCACAAGCTCATCACAAACCAGGAGTGGGTGATTAAACATATAAGTAGAGCACTTGTTTCTATTAGACCTTGCCTCTGAGTGTGCCACTCCCGGTTTTGATTGTTCCACTCCTAGCTTTTTTGAGCTTGTGCGTAAAAATACACAGCAAAAAAAGCAGTATGTGAATGGGGCCTTAGATTAGCATAGATTTACATAAAACCAAGGCAAAACCTGACACATATGTGACCTTGAGTTCCACAACACTACCCACATTGGACCCCATATTTAGAGAGGTCAGTATCCAGCACTGGGTTCGGATGCCAAAGGAGGACCTGAGGAGCTCACAGTTAGGAGGTGAGCTGTTCTGCTAGTCAGCTGGGAGCACCAGATGTCACACTCAGGAGGATCTTGCAGCTTGCCTGGCATCATTACACCTACAGCTGGTGCCCCTGCTGCTGGATCTGAACATCCAGGGGTTTTCGACTGGGAGAATGCCATGTGTGGACCTCTACCCCTCCAACTCCAAGTAAATATCCGATATGGCATGAACCAAACCATCCTATCTCCTTTCTTAAGGAAATCTATTCAATATCAATCAATAATCAATCTATTCGGCGAACATATGCCCGTTTGTTGAACCACTCCGAACCTGAACTTTAAAGGTTCGCTCATTTCTACACATGACATGATAAAGGGTATCAAATTCTCCATTAAATGTTATCTGCTCAACTCAGCTTGAAGAATGTGTTGCCTCAAAATCACTAAAATAGACAAATCACTTGGCCCAGATTTCATACACTCCTCAGTACTGTGTGCCTTAAGTACCATGATAGACATTCCATTAATTCTAATATTCAATAATTACATAAATATTTAAAATAAAGGCAGATTTTGGCACCTGGTGACCCTCTGGACTAAATCAAGCCCACTCAAACTAGTATAGGAGTTGTGGTGCTAATCTTGCAAAGCAGCATAACGTCCAAAAAATAGTAAACAATGCAAGTTGCACTCACCATCTGAAAACCATAATTATTGAAAAAAAGACAAGACAAGAAAAAGTAGGGTATGTGCAAAAGAAATAATTCAAAAAGAGGACAATTATAGCTTGGAAATGATAGGCTGTTAAGTATAACCTCTATAGTGTGCAAAATCTATCAGGTTTTTTAATACATGCTATCCCAAAGTGTCTTACTAAAGGCCCAGTTACATGGTAAGATATCATGAACGATGTCGCTCAAACGTCATGGGTTTGGAGTCATTGAAACGACATCGTTAGGACGTTGTTGCATGTAACACCGCGATACGACTACGATAAATTGTTTTATTGTTGATCGCAGATTTGAGAACATGTTCTCAAATCAAGCGATCCTCGATCAGCCAACCTGCTGCATCGTTGTGTGTGACACCGGGATAAGGATGTCTTTAATGACTTCTCCTATTCACAGCAGTGAACAAGTATCGTTCGTTGGGTTGTGCGAATGATACCTGCTCACTGGATCGTTGGTGCGTCGTGCACGATATCTAGGCATGTGACATATCACCAACGATCTCTAAACGATGTCCTAACGACAGTGCGCCCACAAGATCGTTAGTGATATCGCTTCAACATTGAAGCGTGTAACGGTACCTTAAGACTAACCTCATAACCCAGGCATCAACACAGGTGAATAGTAATCTGTCCTGTTGGACTAATCTGATCAGTTTTTATGAGGAGATAAGTGACAGACAGGATGAGACTTTTCAAACCTTTTGATACTGTGACCCTTAAAATAGTGCATAAAACAAAAGAAATTATGCTAAAGAAAAATATGTTTAAATGGGTTAATAATTGGCTCTCTGATAGGAAATAGAGGATGTTTATGACTGGAACACACTCTGATTTTGTCACAGTTAACACCAGAGTAACAGGGGGGTCAGTCTTGGGCCCTCTTCTTTTTAACACATTTATTAAGGACCTTGTAGAGGACATATTGAGTAAAATTTTGATATTTGCAGATGATATCAAACTCTGCAAGGTAATCCACATCAAGAAGAATAATAAAATGCTACAAAGGGATTTATTTAAATTGGAGGCTTTGACTGAAAAATGGCTTTGAAACTTAATGTAGATAAATGTCTGGTCATGCATTTCGGCTGTGGAAATAACATTTACTTACAATTATGTGCTAAATGTTAAATCAATGGATAAAACTTTCATTGAAAAAGATGTGTGTATGAGGGTGAGCAAACATACAGTAACTCTGGTGGCCAGTGTAGCCTAGGCAATTATGTTGATGGCATGCATGAAAAGAGGCATAGATATATTTCATAAGAACATATAGTTTTGACTCTATACAAGTCACTTGTCATTTAGAATATTGTGTATAATTTTGGGCTCCAAGGAGTTACAAGGATATTGCAGGTTCCGAGAAGAGTGACAATGGTAATTAAGGGACTTTCTCTCCAACTGCAGGGTGATGATGGGTGACTAAGAGAAATGTTGTACTTGTGGTATCAACTATACTGGAACCTTTGGGGGTTTTCCTGGCTAGTTAGAATTTCTGCCTGCTGTGTGCCTTGGTGGGGCTTTTCACTATTTATTCTCCTTAGTATTAATCTTCCACTGCAAGTTATAGACTACACTACCTCTGGTTTATTCCTGTTTCTCAGCTACTGTTCCACTATTAGTTTCTCGTTCTGACATCGGCTTGTTTATTGATGATTTCTCTGACAAATGATTTTGGTTTACCCTTGTAAAAATTATGTTTTCATAAGTAAGTTACTGCTGATGATAACACATCTCTTTCCTTGGGTGTGATGAAATAAGTCACTTAGGAGGCATACTTGCTTATTGGTACTTTACTTTTTAAATCAATTTTATTGTTCATTAATTTTATGTCTGTGGGGATTATAGCGCTACTGTTATTTAGGCACTTTAGATTGATCAAACTACACCTTTTTATACACAACAAATTATTTTATTTCACATTCCACACTCCTAATAATTAAAATTAAAATTAAGCACTACAAAAAATTCAATTAATTTCTAATATTCAAAATTTTGCTGAAATGTGTTAAAAGTATATATAATTATATATCATACGAATTTGCATCTCAGCACTTATACTGTCCTTTCGTATTTGACAGCGTTATTGGTAGCAGATTTTTGCTTCTTTTTCTGTTTTGCATAACTAAAAATATCTCCTGATGAGACCTGTCGGTGGTTGGTTAATGTCACTGTCAATCTCAACGCGTTTCAAGGGTGGTACGTCCCTCTTCATCAGGAAATATTTTTAGTTACGGAAAACAGAAAAATAAGCAATAATCTACTACCAATAACGCTGTCAAATACAAAAGGACAGTATAAGTGCTGAGAGGCACATTCGTATGATATATAATTGTATATACTTTTAACACATTTTAGCAAAATTTTGTGTATTAGAAATTGATTGAATTTTTTGGAGTGCTTAATTTTAATTATTGGGAGTGTGGAGTGTGAAATAAAATAATTTGTAGTGTATAAAAAGGTGTAGTTTGAGTAATCTAAAGTGCCTAAATAACAGTAGCGCTATAATCTCCACAGACATAAAATTAATGTGTAATTACTAAGGGGAGGGATAGGTACGGTACCTCCTGGTGGGGTAGCAGCAATTGGTATGCAAGAGAACTAGCAGGTAAATCTCAAGTACATTGAAATAAGCAGCTCCAGTTTATTCAAATTTAGATACATGTTATTGTTCTGTTCTTGAAAACCTGTCTTTGGCTGTAGTTTTCCATATGCCTTGGATACACAAAAATGAGGTAGCTATTGACTGGCATCAGGGAGACTTTGTTTGCTGAAATCTTGTGTCAAATTTAATGTATTTAATTAACTGCAAACTTATCTAAAACTTTGCCATTGTTTTTGTGGTGTTTGAATCTGAAAAATTACCCCCATACATGGTTTATAATTGTTAAATTGATCTGGTACATAACTCCCATTTCCCCAAGGGTAAAATATATAATCTTTTGAGCTCAGAATATCAGGTCATGAAAGAATAGCAGTCAATCTGCAAAAAAGATTAATCAGACCCTCCATGTCACCTGTTGGGGCAGGGTTTTTTTGCTGGTGAAAAAAGATGCTGTTCTAAAACCATGTATTGACTACTGGTGACATAATAAGATTACTGTCAAAAATCTGTTTCTTCTGCCACACTTATCTCTGATCTCCTCTTTTAAGCCAAATATGCAAGCCCTTGTCACCACCTGCAAATTCCAACTCAAAAATTATTTGTACATTCCTTGACCAAGAAACTGCAAAAACACTCATACATGCCCTCATCATCTACCGCCTTGACTACTGCAACCCCCTGCTCTTTTACCTCACCTCTATCAGTCTTGCACCTCTCCAATATATCCTAAACTCTGGTTCCCAATTAATCTACCTGTCTCCCCATTATTTCCCAGTCTCTCCTCTCTGCCAAACCCTTCCCTGGATTTCCATTGCCCAGAGACTCCAGTTCAAAGCCCTAACCACGACATACAAAGCCAACCACAACCGATGCCCTCCATGTATCTGCGACATGGTCTCCCGGTACCTACCTGCATGCGACCGGTGATCTTCTCATGATCTCCTTCTCTATTTCCCCTTTTATCTCTTGTTCCCACAATGGCATACAAGATTTCTCCCATGTATCTCCCATCTCTCCATCTGTACGTGTGTATGTCTTATATTGCTCATAACTATTATACTTGTCTATATATGTCCCTTTTGACATGTAATTTGAGGGAGGGAGTGGCAGTTCCCACCTGAGGAAGACCGCAATCCACCGTCGAAACGCGTTGTGGAATCTGATAATAAATTTAAGTATGAATTATTGCCCCCTCCTGTGTTCTCTATCTTAGCGCTCTTTAACCACGTTCACATTCTATTAAATTGTTTTCCTCCGTCGGGAGCCCGTGGTGAAGCTGCATACAAAATGAGAGCCGGTGAACAGGACCTGGCATGACATATCCCGTGACACGGAGTCAGCTGACCAGATCCCCGAACCACGTGACTGCAACAAGGAAGTGGATGTCAGAGGCTCAGTGCTAACACTGCTGCCAGAGGGCTCATGGTGCGATACACCAGGGTTGTGCTGGGCTAGCACAACCAATTAAGGTGAAAGGCTACAATCCCCACCTCATAACTATCCTTAGGCCAAACAGATTCTTCTCATGGTGTGCCTGTCTCACTGTTTTGTCTTCCTTTTGACATGTAAAGCGCTATGGAGTAAATGGCACTATAATAATAAATAACAATAATAATCTCTATAAACAACTGTTGGAAACTGGTTATTCACCCAGCTAAATCTCAAGGGAGCATATAAGTTGATCCATATATGTGAAGGAGATGTGTGTAAAACAGTATTTAATACATGTGAGAGTCACTATAAGCCTTGTAATGCTTTTTGGGTTTGCACAAAACCCACAGGTTTTTTTTAAATGTTGTATTGACATCTTCAGAAATATTAGTGGTCAATATGTGTTTATCTATTTAGATAACATCACCTGTTTATTAATCACAAATCTAAGGTATAAGTACTGTCCTCGAAAGACGCAGGGACAATTAAATGTGTGTAAACTTCTTGCAGCATATCTTGTCAGCTAAAGGTTTCCAAAAACACCCCTCAAAGGTCCATGATATTAAAGAGAAGGTGCAATCTAAATCTCTTAAGGCCTTATGGCATTTTCTTTGATTTGCAAATTACTATCATGAAATTATTAAAATATCTCCAAAAATTGGTAACCATTGACTGATTTAACCAAGAAAGGGGATGATGTGATCATCTGTAAGCCTATATTAAGTTCATGGAGTCAAGAACACTTCATATCTGAACTTGTATCAGTGCAGCCTAATACAAAGAATCCTTTTATAGTGAATGTGGATACTTCTGAAGTTGGAGCACTGCTAATACAAGGTATCTCAGCTCTCATTCAGATTTATCTTTGCATCTTCTTTTCAGAATAATGTTCACCTGGCAAGAGGAATTATGACATCAGTAATTATAAGTTGTTGGAATTTATGTAGACCTTTAAAAAAAATGGCACCATTTCCTCAAAGGTGTAAAACAAAGTTATTGTTCTCACAGTCCACAAAAATCTGACTTAGGCTGGGTCACATTTGGACAGGTAATTGCAGTTACCGCATCCAAATACAGATACAGTAACCGCAATTGCCTTCAGACACATATTTTGACAAAATGTGTCCTGCAAACCGGAATGCGGTAACCAGATTGTCCGGATGAACAGTATAGTATATAGCCGGCAATACTATAAATAACAAGATTAACCCCTCACATGCCCACCAAAGTGGACAGCATGTGTCTAGGGAGGGTGGGCACCCCCTAGAGACATGTTGCCCACATCTATTATTAACATTAACCCTTTGTTCATCCCTGCGGCAGCAGGGATGAACAAAGCATGCGGCTGCTGCAGGCATTCACATGTGCTTAGTGGCAGCCGCATTATAGCAAGCCTCCTGCGGTTTGCAAACCGCTGCGAAAACTGCACCCTGCATGATTTTTACCGCAGGCTGCAATTCCGCAAGCGGTAACTGGATTGCATGTAGTGCAATCCGGTTACTATAATGGGCTCCTATGGGTTGTGGTTTCTGATCCGATTTTGAGCACTTTTACTGCTCAAAACTGGATCAGGATCTGCAGAGCTCTGCCACAAGTGTGACCTCAGCCTTATTTAAAATCAACCAGAATACTCCACCTTCAGCAGGCTATATGGGCTTTGATCATTATTAGATTTAATTGTTTGGTGACATTCAGACTAGAAGTAAAAACATAAAAACATAATAGCCAATTCACTTTCCTAAAGTTACTGTCCATCTATGAATGAAATCTTTGAACAAGTCCTATGTTTATTAAGCACTGACTAAAAATTATTTTTTGATCTTCCTCAGTTCTTTCTGCCAGTTCTACAGGAATACCGTGACTCACCGACTGAATATGTGCTTGTTGTGAAGTTTGTGGCCAACCAAGAAGCCCAGAATCCATCCCACCAGACTCCTTCAACTCTTATCCGTTTCAAGGATCTATTCGATCCACTCAGGGCCAGCGTCAGCACCCGGCGTACCCGGGCAAGTGCCGGGGCCCGACTGCTTGGAGGGGGCCCACCGGGCCCCTGAGGGCTAGGGTCACACTTGTGTTGTGACCCTAGCCTGACGCAAGTATTGTCTGCTGCAGCGCAGAGCGTTTAACGCTATGCGCTGCCAGCAACTGAGCCCATAGAAACCCGATGTTTACAGTGACAACCAGTGGTTGTCAAGGTAAACATCGGGTTTCTATGGCTGCCTCCAGCGCATAGCATTAAACGCTATGCGCTGCAACATACAATACTTGCATAAGGCTAGGGTCACAACACAAGTGTGACCCTAGCCTCAGGGGCCCCTGAGCACTGCCCTTACAGCCAGAGCCATATCCAGGGGGCAGCTGGGGGGTCATTTTCAGGCTCCTGCAGCACCGGAGGTCTCCCTCCTCCCCCCTCCACGGGAGCCGACAGAGCTGCACACTCTGGGCTCAGGCTGACAGGACCTGTGATGATGTCAATGGATGGGGAGGAGTCAGGGGTCTCATGATCAGCTCCTCAGTGTATCCAGGACTGTGCTGGCCACCATGAATGATGCTCAAATAAGGTGAAGTTTGTGTGTGGTCAGGAGGCATTTACAGTGTGAATGTAGCAGAGGTGAGTGTGTACTAGGTGTATGGCAATTAGGTGAAGGTTATGTGGGGGTGAGGCGTGAATACAGGCAGGGTTACCAGGTGATGTGAGCGGGGCGTGTGTGTACAGGTGAGGAGCGAGCCTGTGTGTACGAGGTGTAGGAGCAGAGCCATGTGTGTACGAGGTGTACGGAGTAGAGCCGAGTGTGTACGAGGTGTACGGAGCAGAGCCGAGTGTGTACGAGGTGTACGGAGCAGAGCCGAGTGTGTACGAGGTGTATGGAGCAGAGCCATGTGTGTACGAGGTGTACGGAGCAAAGCCATGTGTGTACGAGGTGTACGGAGCAGAGCCGAGTGTGTACGAGGTGTACGGAGCAGAGCCATGTGTGTACGAGGTGTACGGAGCAGAGCCGCGTGCATACGAGGTGTATGGAGCAGAGCCGCGTGCGTACGAGGTGTATGGAGCAGAGCCGCGTGCGTACGAGGTGTACAGAGCGGAGCTGCATGTGTACGAGGTGTACGAAGCAGAGCCGCGTGTGTACGAGGTATACGGAGCAGAGCCGCGTGCGTACGAGGTGTATGGAGCAGAGCCGCGTGCGTACGAGGTGTATGGAGCAGAGCCGCGTGTGTATGAGGTGTACGGAGCAGAGCCGCGTGTGTACAAAGTATGTGTACCAGTGGTAGCCCCCTGCGGATTCCGCTCCTATAGTCTCAGCCACCTTTGCCAGCAGCATTCTTCTCCATAGTCTCTTCTGCCGCTGTCTGCATTCTGCAGCTCAGCATGGAGGGGCACGATGTTGTCATCACTGTGCTGATATGTGCAGAGTGACCGGAGGAGACCGGAGCAGCGAGAAGAAAGGTGAGGAGAAAGAGAGATCCAGACGGCCAGACGCTAAGCTGCGGTGCCACCCGTATGGCAGTGCGGCTCCATTGAGCTGCTTGCATTATTTGTGTGCTTGGGAATGCTTGTGTATATACCAAGCATCCTCAGACGCACAAAAATGCAACATTTTGCATTTGAGGGTATTTTTAAAAAGTGCAAGAGAACGCAAACGCATTTTAGCCTGCTCCTAACAACGTGTAATATACTCACTGTCAGAAACAGCTCTTGCTGGTTTCAGCAGTCACTGTTCCTGTAAGGCTGCCTTCACATAGGCGGTTTTTTAAAAATGTGGCAGTTGTGGTTAAAAAAAACCCTCATCTGCTGCATTTTCTGTCTAGCGGCTGCACTTGCTTCACATTTGCGGCAAGCCCCATGCATTGTCTATGGGGATTGCGGTAAGTGTGCGGCAATATATATTATACATATATATATATATATATAGTCCGCGATATGTACTTAAAAGGGGCCCACTGAGACCTTTTCGCCTGGGGCCCACAGAAACCTGGAGCCGTCCCTGGATCCACTTCACCATGTACTTTATTATTGACCTGTTAGCATCAGAAGGAAGACTTAGGCTAGGGTCACACATAACAATCCAATTTTGGAAGTGTTTCCCATGCCAAATCCGTTTTTCCTAGGCTGCTTTTTCTGCCTCCTGTGCCCCTGAACGTTTTTGGGACTTTGCCATTTTTTACATAAACAATGCTCTAAAAAACTGATCAATTTTTTGTGGCATAAACAATGCTCTATAAAACAGATCAATTTTTCCATAGGGCCCCATGTTAAGAAAACAGATCTGTTTTTTTACTGCACCCAAAAATATTCCTACCGTTTTTGGGTTTAAAAAAGCTCCAAGGACGTTTTTGGGTTGTCGAAGTCGATGTTGCGTCAAAAAACCTGTGACACAACAGCGATCACGCTAGCGATCTCGCTATGTGTGACGGGGGCTTTAATGTTGTAAAACCCTGGGATTCTTCTTGATGGGAAGAGTCTGATTTGTTTGTGTTCAGGCAAAATGGCTATTCATTAGAATAAGCATGGTAAAGACAAAGGACACTTAAAGAATGTGACAAAAGAAGTGAGGAGGTGTAGAGAAACCACATGTTTTATGAATGTTTCATCAATGGACTGGACAGATGTAGATAGATTCATCAGTACCTTCTCCATATAATGGACCAGGATGATGGAAATGTACAGTATGTATATTGCAGAATCTAGAATGTAGAAATAGTTGTTTAAATTGTAGATGTGACGACCATCCACTGTGAGGCTGAGCTGCTGGTAAGGCAGCACCCCGAGAAACCCCGAGACCCTTAACCCCTATACAGGGATCTGGAATTACAGCGATGCCCAGGGGGTAGCAGCCTATAGCAACAGAGCAGGGAAGGTCGCCAGGGAAAAAATCAAGACCCGAAAAACAAAGTCAGAAGTCCGAGTCAAAACCGAGAGGGCAGCGAAGGTACAAAATCATCAGGCAGTAGCAGAGTCGTGAATCCAGGCAAGGGTCCAGGGCAAAAACCAAGAGGGCAGCTGAGGTGCAAAATGGATAGGCAGAGGCAGAGTCAGAAATCCAGGCCAAGGTCAGAGACAAAACTACACACACACTATATCACTGGGAAACCAAAATTATATCTGGCGGCCTGCTAGACAGGCTCCAATGTATTTGAAGGGCGCGGTTACCTCCCATAGGCTGGAGCTCACAGCCTGATGACCTCATCCAGACCGCCCCTAGATCCAGGCCAGATGGTGATGCACGACTGGCTCCGCCCACCCCACTTCTGACAGAAGAACGAAGGCTGCGCCGAACAGACACCTCTGCAGGGCCCGCTCCTCTGCTACCAACACCACCCAAAGGAGAAACATGGCGGCGCTCAGCGACAGAGGCAGACGTCGCAGGGGCAGGTCCATATGAGGACAAGGCCCTCCTATCACCGGCGCCATCAGCCGAAGGAAACCTGCTCCTCCCAGTGGCCGAGGCAGGAACACCAGCCACCGAGTCCAATGGCGATGTGACAGTACAGTTATCAAACCTAAGGACAATTTCCAAAACACTAGTATCATGCATGTTGTAACAAAGACCCATTTGGTAGCTGGAGGGCACAATACACCAACTCTCCCAAATCTTTCCACATGTGGTTGGGAGGCGGATGTAAGTAACACAGTAGGTGGAGACTGACCAACTCTAACAAATGACTAAAGGCCCAGTTACACACACAGATAATTGTGCAGAGATTGTTCGCAGATCTCTGGCTGCAGTAAAATCATGGACTAATTGTTCCATTTTGTGGCCGTGTACAAATGTAACAATGTGTCCATGATTTCACTGCAACCAGAGAGCTGTGACCAATATCTGAAGAGATATCTGTGTGTGTAACTGGGCCTTAAGACATGAGGTTCTGCCTCTTCTAAAATACTGTAAGTACAAAATAATTTTGTTGAGTTTATTAAGCCATTAAGTATTTTCCTTTATTCAGACATCCAACACATGTGGATCAGATATGCCTGTATAGACTGAAGACCTTGAGAATTTGGTAAGTGATAAAGAGAAAAATGTGACTGCCCGTATTACTAAAGTACAGCGTGGGCCATTTATATGAATACACCTAAATAAAATGGGAATGGTTAGTGATATCAACTATCTGTTTGTGGCACATTAGTATATGAGATGGGGAAAATGTTTCCAGATGGGTGGTGACCATGGCGGCCATTTTGAAGTCGGCCACTTTGGATTCAACTTTATTTTTTTTCAATGGGAAGAGGATCACGTGACACATCAAACCTTTTGAGACATTCATAAGAAAAAAGAATGTCACAATTAACAAGATATTTATGATGTTCTTAGTCAGGTACAATATACACTTAATGTGCCTTTCCTATTCCAAAAATACACAAGTTTGAATTTAGCCATGCTCTGATCACTGGCTTTAAAAAGGGTAAAACGATGTGCAAAAGGACTTATTTTTATATTTTCAAATTATCTAACAAAAGAAATCACAGTAGACATACATATACCTCATGGTTGTGTTGCTTTGCTGCAACAAAGAAACAATAAGGTTTTAATGTGTCTCAAATGAGCCCTTTGCTAAAGTAGATTTTGAATATTTTATAGATGGGACAAGATACTAAGATGCTGGTCAATTCTACATTGGATATACTTTCGTTACAGAAGATGAGATAATAAAAGCTGAACTACTCCCTGCTCACCTTTCAATGTAGGACGCACAGCTGAAAGCACTTACTGAGGCATGTGGAGTGGCAAAGTGTACGATGGCCAAATGTGTATATAGACAGCAGTTCTTTCCTAATGTCATATTGAAAACGTACAGAAAGCACAAAGCGCATACAAGCATTGATGAAGGCTCTCCTGTTACTGAATTAACCTGGTATAGTGTAGATAAAGCTCAGACCAGAGCTTGTGGTACTTGTGTCTGATATCCCTCATCATTATCCCATTTGTGGTGGCCCATGCATCTCTACCATTGAGACCTGGACCCCATGCCAGCCAGCTTGAGGGGTGGAGCACAAGGGAAGCTGCCATATTGGATGCATCATGATCATAACATCGGACCAATAGCAACAGGTGGTATGACGTGAACGACCCAACCCACCTATGAACCACATGAAACTCCACACTCACAATGAAGGCAGAGCCCAGGCATTGCCACCTCAAAAGCACATCATGCAGGAAATGCCCCCTAGCTGGCAGACGTATGTGGATGACATAACCATGCCACAAGACGCATAAACGGGGCACGTAGCAATCAAAGAAATGGCAGCACTCAGCAGACCACAGAGTTCAACTTACTTTATTATTTTCATAATGTGGCGGTTACACAGGTTACCCGAAGGGGGTGCAGGGGGAAAATCGGAGGTCCTCTAAACGACGGACTGTTTCGCGCCTTCTAACGGTGCTTCACCAGGTTACAGCACAATTGTGGATGGTATTTCCTGCCTTTTATCTCCACCCACTCTTAACATTAAGTCCTTCACAAACTGAGTAAACATTGTGAACCTTCTACTAAAAACCTATATGCAAGTTATGGTACCTTTACACGCAGCTACAGGTAACAGGTTTTCCACAGGTAACTTACTGGCTGCAGTGAAATCATAGAGACATAGTTCCATTTGTACACAGCAACAAGATAGAACCATGTCTCCATGATTTCACTGCAACCAGTAAGTTACCTGTGGAAAACTTGTTACCTGTAGCTGCGTGAAAAGGTACCATTAGTGCTATACCAAATTACATATAACAAGCAACAATATTTATTAAATATCACCCTCTACCCATTTTCTTCATTATTAACACAGATAAGTAATTTTTATCATTAAAATCCAGTGCTCTAAGGGCCACTTTACACACACCAACTTATCTGTCCAACTTCAGACCAACTTGCTGGTTGCAGTGAAATCATGGACACATTGCTCCATTTTGTGACTGTGTACAATGGAACAATGTATCCATGATTTCACTGCAACCAGCAAGTTGGTCAGAAGTTGGACAGATAAGTTGGTGTGTGTAAAGTGGCCATGAGGGCCACATCACACACACAGATAATTGTGCAGATATTGTTCGCAGATCTCTGGTTGCAATGAAATCATAGACACATTGTTACATTTGTACACAGCCACAAAATGGAACAATGTGTCCATGATTTCACTGCAACCAGAGATCTGTGAACAATCTCTGCACAATTATCTGTGTGTGTGACGTGGCCTTAAGTCTCAGAATCCACTTTGCTGCCTTCTGGAGAAGCAGTTTGTTCACATTCACTCCTTTAGGTGGCGCTTCAACTCTTTCCGGGCCCACAAATGTCAGGCTCTTAGGATCACCTTTATGTACCAATCTTACATGTTCTATTAACCTAGTAGAGCCTATCCCCGTTTCAATAAAATGTAATGAAACCGAGGGTTGAAGTGCAGAGACGTGGCTATTCCCTTAATTTATACTTATTTTCTGAGTCCCTACTCCCTCTCACAGACATAGTTTCCTCACATGACATAGATGCCACTGCCACTTTATTATAACACCACAATAGAAGCGCTCGATTTGACCACCTCCTCACACATAGCAAAAATCACACAATCAACAGTCAACCCTGGTAGACCAACCTGACAAAAGAACTGAGACAGGCCTCCATGGTAGCTGAGCGAAGATGGAAGAGATCCCATTCTGCTGAACACTTTGTCACATACATGAAGTCCCTCACCAACTTTCCACGCTCACCGCCGCAAAACAAACTTACTTCTCATCTCTCATATCCTCCCTGTCTCAAAACCCTAAACAGCTTTTCAACACTTTCAATTCTCTACTCCGTCCCCCAGCACCTCCTTCCTTTCTTCTCATTTCTGCTGAAGACTTTGCCTCTTTCTTTAAAGGGAACCTTTCACCTCTAAAAAGCCACCTAACCTATAAAAACATGTCCCTGCATCTGTCACGCGCTTAGTTGATGCTGACATTGCTGGATGCGGCTGTGTATGTTTGTCTTTAAGAGCTGCATGGTTGATGGTGGTGAAGATCCTGGGCCTCCTAAGTTGTGCTCCAGAACTGCATTCACTATTAGGTTCAGCAGCTGGTTGAGGGGTTAATGTGTGACTCACCTGGGCTCCCCTCCCCTGGCCTTTAAGTAGCCTCTCCTTCAACCAGGTGGTGCTGCAGATAGAGTCTCACTCTATGCCTGGACGCCGTGCTGTGCTGACCTGTGTGTTTATGTTGCTGAAGTCCTTTCCTTTGGAGTTTCTGTATCCCAGTTCAGTGGAGGGAGGTGAAGGGGGAATAGCGCAGGGCTGGTGGAGGAGTTTTAGGAAGAGGCTGGAGGCCCAAACCTTCTCACCTTCAGAAATGCCTTTGGGATCAGGGATGTTCAGGGTTCCTAGACTAGGGTCAGACTAGTCTTCCCTGGTCACCCTGCCCATACCTGCCATTCCCTCATCAGCCTTCTGACTACAGTATGACATTATTAGCAGCCCATACCTATTTCTTTGAGACACTATGTCTCAGACTGCCTCAGCTGATGCATTTTCTCGTCTGATACAGACTATCTGTGAAGAGGTAACTGGTCCGGGGACTCAGGTAGTGCAACAGCTGCAGCAAGTCGTGGGATTTCTGGTGTCGGCTCATGCTCAGGCCATGCCAGAACCCAAGGTCTCTCTTCCAGATAGGTTTTCTGGGGAAAGAGACACATTTTTTGTTTTCCATGAAGCCTGTGAGCTTTATTTCAGGTTCCGGCCCTGTTCATCGGGAAGTGATGAACAGCTGGTCGGGATTATAAAGGGGACCCCCCCAAACCTGGGCCTTTTTCCTCCCGGCCGACTCCCCATTGTTGCGGTCGGTGGACGGGTTTTTTGCTGCTCTGGCTCAGGTGTACGGTGAACCAGATAGGGTGATCTTTGCTGAGTCTAATCTCCGTAAACTCAAGCAGGGCACATGAGCAGTGGAGGAGTGCTGCTCGGAGTTTCAGAGATGGGCGACTGACACCCAGTGGAATGACTCTGCCCTCTGGAGTCAGTTCTGCTTGGGTTTGTCAGCTAGACTGCAAGACACCCTGGTTCAGTATGCCGAACCTGAGTCATTGGAGGCTGCGATGTCCCTAGCCATGTGTGTTGACAGACACCTGAGGGAGAGACCATAACCTATTATGTCTCCTGTACCTATCCCTGCTGAGGAGACTATACCCAATGAACCCATGCAGTTCGGGGCAGTAGGTTCTTGTGTTAAACCTCCTGTGGCTACTGTTCATCAAGTGGGCGGAGCATGTTTTTTCTGCGTGTGTCAGACAGATCCTTAACCCTTTCTTTCCCTACTCCCTTCCCCTGTTGCAGTTAATACCTCATATGTTTTTGCAGTTTTGGTTATGCTATTGTTACTCCATTATTTACCATGCCGGTATCAGTCTTAGCTCTTAATGTTAATGGGCTCAACTCGCCCCAAAAGAGATCCCTTTTACGTGCTCAACTCAAGAAGTCTCATGCAGACCTAGTCTTCCTGCAGGAGACACATCTCCTTGAGGGAGACAACAAGCGTGTGACATCCCCACACTACCCACACCAATTCTTTTCCAATGCTGGTGGGAAAAGAGCGGGGGTGGCCATTTTTATTAGCTCATCTCTCTCCTTTGAGTTGATCAAAACGGTCTCTGACCCAGAGGGCAGGTTTCTTTTGCTTATTGCCAAGCTGAATGGAATACTCTACTCCCTATTCGCTGTCTATTCCCCTAATGAAAACCAACTTAAATTCATTAGAAATCTCCTGGAGACCTATATGCCGTCTGTGGAGGGCCATGCGCTGATAGCGGGCGATCTTAATGCCCCACTACTTAAAAGTTTAGACTGTTCCTCCCCTAATTCTTACCGTACAGATCTATCTCCTATAATCGCGTCTGCGGGTCTTCACGATATATGGAGATATCTACATGGCAACGAGAGAGACTATACGTTTTTTTCACCCAGACACAAAACCTTCAGCCAGATTGACTTCCTTTTGGTAAATAATTCTCTTTTACCTCATTGTTTATCTGCAGATATAGACGTTATCTCGTGGTCAGATCATGCCCCCCTCTCCCTACTGATCGCTGACTCATCCCCTCGCCTCCCTAGGCCCCCCTGGAGACTAAATGAATATCTGCTCACATCCCCGAGAAACCAAGAGATCCTCTCCTCACAAATTACAGAGTTTTTTGAGTTAAATGATACGCCTGATATTGCTCCAGATGGTTTGTGGTTCGCTCACAAAGCGGTTGTCCGCGGGCATTGCCTTAAAATGGCGGCACATGCTAAGAAATTGTTTACTGAATCCCTTACTTCACTGACAGAGGAGGTCAAGACACTCGAGAGGGCTTACTTATCTACTTCCGACCCAAACACTCTTGCCACACTCTCTGATGCACGCTCGCGTCTACGTACCCTCCTTCTCTCTAGGGTTGAACATCAGTTGAAGAAGACACGAGCCCGATACTATGGGATGGGCGACAGAGCTGGGACCCTTTTGGCACGCAGGGTCAAACAATTAGAGAGACGTTCTAGGATTTCCTCTCTTCTCTCCCACTCTGGTGACCATATACGCAACCCGATTCAAATTACAGAACAATTTCGTCATTACTATTCTGAGTTATATAACCTCTCTAATTCGCCTTCTACTCCCCGACCCTCCTCTGATGCCATCTCTTCCTTTCTTTCGGCTCTTCACCTTCCTAGCCTGTCCACCGAGCAGCAGATATACCTAAACAGGCCCTTTTCCTTAATGGAAATTTTAGATGCGATCCGATTGGCTAAAAAACGATCTGCTCCTGGGCCGGACTGCTTTTCTTACATGTATTACTCCTCCTTTGCTCGCCAACTGGCTCCTCGGTTATTAAATCTCTTCGGATTCTGGCAACGAGAGGGATGTATTAGACCGGAAGGTCTGACAGCGGCCATTACTACCATCCCCAAGCCTGGCAAATCTCCTACGCTCACGGCCAACTATCGCCCAATAGCCCTTTTGAACTGCGATATTAAACTCTACGCGAAGCTGCTGGCAGACCGTCTCCAGACCGTTATCTCCTCCCTGATCGCCCCAGATCAAGTGGGCTTTATCCCTGGTCGACAGGCGAGAGATGCAACTCGGAGGGTCGTGGACCTCATGGAGATCCTTGAGCAGAGAGGGACCCCCAGTGCTCTTCTTTCCCTTGATGCCGAGAAAGCGTTTGATCGAGTGCACTGGGGGTATCTGGCAGCGGTTCTTGATAAGTTTGCTTTTTGTGGTAGTATCCGCTCTGGAATACTTGCATTATATTCTTCTCCCCGCGCCTATGTTAAGGCAGGGGGTTTTACCTCCTCGACCTTTGACATAACCAACGGGACAAGACAGGGCTGCCCCCTCTCTCCTCTTATATTCGCTCTGGTGATGGAGCCGTTGGCGGCAGCGGTTAGGGCACACCCTGATATCTCGGGAGTGATTGTGGGCCAAGTTGAGCATAAGATTTCTTTGTATGCGGATGATGTCCTTCTCGTCTGCACGAATCCGCTGGTTTCTGTCCCAGCTGTGGTTTCTCTCCTTTCGACATTCTCCGCTATCTCCTTTTATAAACTGAATCTTACTAAATCCTCTCTATTCCCTATGAACCTGCCTCACACTACACAATCTGTACTCCGCTCACAGTTTCCTTTCCTCTGGGCCACCAGAAGCTTCAAATACTTGGGCATCCATATTGCCTCTACCACAAGCTTGGCTACGATTAATTGCGAAGAGATGGTTTCCTCGCTGAAATCTCTCTGCGCTGAATATACTAAGACCCAACTGTCTTGGATAGCCAGGATAAATTTAGTTAAGATGATGATGCTACCTAAATTAATCTATATGTTCAGATGTGTTCCCCTGACCCTTCCCAGAAGATATTTGAACTTATTTCAGTCCCTGATTGGGAAATTTGTTTGGTGTAACAAGCCTCACCGAGTAGCTCTATCTTCGCTCTCCCTGCCTACTGCTATGGGGGGACTGGGAATGCCGGACATCTTGACATATTATAAAGCTATCCATTTGGATATTGCCAAAATCTGGTGGTCTATGGAACCGATCTCTGGCTGGCTACAGATTGAATCTGTACTTTCTCCTTTTTGTTCTACGAAGACTCTCATGGAGATGTCTTTTCTTTCGTCCTGTCCTCCCCCTACGCCCCTGAAGTCTATGCAGTCCCTTATGGCAATTTGGTATCCTTTGGCAAAGATCCATTTCCCTTTCCTCTCCAAGTACATTTCCATACATGCCTTGGAATCCAGCATGCTGGACATTTCCCTACGAAGCTGGAGGGAGGCGGGTATTCTGCTTCTGTCTGACATCTTCTCTGGGAATGAGATGACCCCCTTTACTACCCTGAGATCTAAATTCTCTCTCCCGGCCAAACATTGCTTTTCATACATTCGTGTCAAGCACTTTCTGAACTCCCTCTCGCTTCCCACATGGGATCCCTCCTCGATTGACTTGACTCTCCAATCCCTCTTTAAACAAACTGGTGGCTCTCAGCGGGGTGTGTCTATCATCTACAAAGCCTAAACTGCGGCAAGAGCATCCTCCAAACTCCCCTACATGACGCGTTGGGAGGCCAAACTGGAATTCACAGCCCCCCTCGAGGACTGGCGTAAAGCCTCGAACCATATTGTCAAATATACTCGATGCATAAACCATCTGGAGCAATTCAAAAAGCTGTCTTTGGGCTGGTACTTAACTCCGTATCGCCTGACGAGGTTTGGACGTTCAGCTTCCACCTCCTCTCCCCTCTGTTGGAGGACCTGTGGTTTACCGGGCACCGACGCACATATCTGGTGGATCTGTCCCCACATTCGATCTTACTGGACGTCGGTTGAATCACTATTACACTCACTGACAGGCCTACGATTCTCCCTAACTGCACCCATGGCTCTTCTGGGCATAGGCATACATTCACTGCCCAAGATACTCCGGCCTATGATCTCAATTGTTCTTGTAGCAGCACGCTTGTCCATTGCTGCCAAGTGGAAGTCCCCCACGGCCCCACTACTCACTGAGACCATCACCCGCCTAAACGCACACTTGAGCCATGAGGTATTGTTGGCGCATGACCTTCCACAGAGAACGAAAGTCCTTAATTGGTGGGACTCATGGATTTCCTCTACCCACAATACGGTTTCCATCCCAAATTAAAATATATGACAGAGTGGACATTACTTTGATTGCTAGAATGAAAATGCACCCTTAAGGAGTTGAGCCTCTCTATTTCTATTTCTCCCTACTTCGCTTTGAATGTTGTATGCATTGCAAATGCTGTTTATATTCGATAACCTAACATTGTATACCTGGTTAATTACTGCACCCCCCCTTCCCACCTTCCCTGGTCATAGAAAATCTGACCATTTTATTAAGGTTTGTCCACACAGTCTCAGAAGGAGCCTACCTTGGGTCGTTCAGAAGGAGACGACCAGAGAGTTTACCTTTCCTTCCTCACTAAGTCTCCATTCACACTGTCTGCCAAGGTGATGGTGGATGGTAAAACCGAGACTGTGCCTGTTCTGGTCAATAGCGGAGTGGTGGACAATTTGATGGATTCTCGCTTTGCTCGGGCTCATGGTCTCACCAGCAGTGCTTTAGTGAGACCCATTCCCATTCGCCTCGATCGACTCAGTTCCACTCAGCAAGAAGGTCCTATCCCAAGTAGTGCGTAATGTGAACCTGAGCATAGGAACTCTTCACCAGAAGGTTCTGTCCTGTCACCTCTTGGAGAACCTGCCCACTCCCATTGTATTGGGCCTTCCCAGGCTGGAGAAACACAACCCAGTAATTGACTGGCGGGCCAGAAAGGTTGTAACTTGGGGGGCGTTCTGTGTGAGTAATTGCCTCACTACAACAATTTCTACCGTACTGGTTACATCGCCTTCTACCCCACTTCCAGAAGTGACTGGGAGTGAGCTTGGAAGAGGGCTGTGGAGTCCAGATTATGCCTCAGATTAATGGTGGGTCTAGGTGTCATGCCAGGAGGAGGGGCCGGGGAGGGAGGGTGGTTCCTGCTGTGCACTCCAGGGGAGGGAGCCCTAGGCCCCAGGGGCATGCTGCTGCAGTTTACCGTCCTGGTTGTGAGCCCTCTAACTGTGAACGCAGATTTAGAAATATACGTGCAGATCCAGACCTGAGAGTTAATGAGTATGTGTGGGTGTTGTCCAAACACGTCAGGTGGAGGTGTGCTGCTGGGCTCCTTGTTCTGGGGTTATAGGACCGTTTTGGATATCGGCCATCTGTAAACCTGCTGTACTGCCTTGACCTACCCCCAGGTTTGGCAACCCGTAATGTCTTTCATATCTTGTCACTCAGGGGATGTGGACTTCTTTCGGATGTGTTGTAGTCGAGTACGGAGGCCTCTCTTTAAAGAGTGGGTACTGTCACGTGCTTAGTTGGTGCTGACATTGCTGGATGCTGCTCTGTATGTTTGTCTTTAAGAGCTGCATGGTTGAAAGTGGTGAAGGTCCTGGGCCTCCTAAGTTTTGCTCCAGAACTGCATTCACTATGAGGTTCGGCTGCTGGTTGAGGGGTTAATGTGTGACTCACCTGAGCTCCTCTCACCCTGGCCTTTAAGTAGTCTCTCCTTTCACCAGGTGGTGCTGCTGATATAGTCTCACTCTATTGAAGAATAAACAGCGCCTCTCACAGCAGGGGTGCGATTATTCCATCAGAACTTTATTCCAGCATAAAAACAGCACGACGTTTCGGACCTCACATGGTCCTTTATCAAGTACACTATAGCTAAACACCATTTCCTTTATATAGCATAAAACCCACCCCCTCATTAGTAAATATCCAATCAGTATCAAAATTGATCAAAACATTGCAATAAACTACATATACACACAGTTAAAATATCCCCCATAACCATAATCAAATATAGCGGACATTACCCCATCCCCTCGCATCATCTGATCACCTGTAGTGTCCATATCTCATGAAAAACGCTTCACACTTCTTCTTCCTGTGTAATGACCATAATGGGATCAGCATCCAATCACATTACATGTTTGCCTGTAGTCATGGGAACCATCAGCCAATGGTCAATCATGTTTCATTTCCCTGAGATCACAGTCCAATCAGGCGTAGCGTTGTAAACACTTCCTTACTCTGAGTCTCACTCATTGGGCTATCGCGCCGTTCATACTGCGCATGCACCGACGTCCAAGGATGATTCGTCCCTCATTTGCGGCGTCAGTGTCAGTGCCTCAGTGTAATAGGTTATAACGGTGTCATGTGATGCTGCTTCACTACCAGCATCATCAGATAACCCTTGATCCCTCCTGCAATCTCATGTATTATAACTTTTGCAGCGCTTGTATCTCACCAGCAGTACTGTTATCCCCAAAATGCCCATGATCCAATCTTAATGCTAACATTTAGATTTAAGTTATGTGTCACATAATTATCACACTAGTATTACAGAGTACACCTCCTGTACTATTATACCATATCCAAAAGGGTCACAATGGTGTCTATTGGTGTATCATGCACAGTCAGATAACACCATAATATGCAATATCACATCCTTATCCAAATGTATATTTACCATATATACTCCCATGTACCCCATCATGGAACAATGATTTAAACAAACCACTGCCCATATTCAGAACATATATAGTTATTTATCAACGAAAGTCATCTCTTATCCTGTGATAATGAACAAACTGGGTATTTCTACTGTATCTACTGTATGACTGTGGGTCATATCATCCACTGTGCATAACCAACCAAGGTAACCTCATTGTCTCATAGGGCAGAAATGATATCCACAAATACATTCAATATGTCATCACTACAACCTCAGTCGGATCATATATGATGCAAAAAATACTTTGACAGGGTCCAAACTATAATTCTTATCCATATTGATCTAAAGAAAGGGGCGATAAATTAAAAACAGTGTTAAAAGCAACATATACAGGCAATTCTCAACAAAGATTATCATCTGAAAGTACATAATCATATTTTAGCAGGCAACCCCTCTGGTCATATTCCATGTTTAAACCTTTGGGGTGCATTGTCCCCAACTCATAAATCCACCTTAGTTCTTTTTTCTTTAGTAGCGATAATCTATCGCCACCCCTTCTCATTGGAGGGACGTCATCTATTATTCTATACCTTAGTTGGTTCACTGTGTGACCAGCTTTCTTGAAGTGTTTAGGTATAGGAAGATCCACCATCTCATTCCCGATAGTACTCTTATGCTTGCTTATTCTAGCTCGTGCTTTCATGGTGGTCTGTCCCACATAGAAGAGACCACATGGGCAACAAATGACATACACCACATAGGTACTTTTGCAGGTATATCTCCTCTGCAATGTATATTTTTTACCCGATAGGGGATGGTGGAAAGTTTTACCCTTCAACATGTTGTTACAGCTTGCACAACCTAAGCAAGGAAAATTTCCCATGCTCGGTTGGCTAAAAGTCAGCTGTATGTCACGCTTTGATCCACCTACATCAGATTTTACTAATATATCCTTCAGATTACGCCCCCTCCGGAAAGAAAGCAAAGGTGGATGTTCAAACTCTTTCACTTCAGGGTGGCCATTTCTCAATATAGACCAGTTCTTTCTGATGATGTTGGATACTTTCATGCTCATCCCGTTGTAAGTTGTTACCAACGGGATACGCCTCTCAGACTCCGTTAAAGAACCCCCCTCTAGCAACCGTCTCCGGTCTAATGCTAGGGCACGCTCTTTATATTCCCTCAATCTGTGTTCCAGATAACCTCTTTGTAAGAATCTGTTACACATTTCCTCCAGTCTTTGGTCAACCCTTTCTTCATCAGAGACTATATGTCTCACCCTTATTAACTGGCTCCACGGAAGAGACTCATCATCTTCCTTGGATGCTCGCTGGAGAAGTGCAATGTACTGTTTCGATCTGTCTCCTTCACAAACAAATCAGTACTCAAAGTCCCTCCACTCTTGTAAACCAACGTGTCCAAAAATTGCACCTTCTCCTAACTCATTGTAAAGCCTAGCTCTGGATAGATGTTATTCACATCATTGAAAAAAAGATCCAATTCCTCACGTGATCCATCCCAGATAAAGAAAATGTCGTTGATGTAACGTCGCCATCCCCTGACATGGCGCCAATGTGAGGACCTGTACACGTATTCACTCTCCAGGACAGCCATATAGATATTAGCATAAGTGGGGGCCACATTTGACTACATGGCTGTCCCACGGCGCTGCAGAAAAAAATCTTGTAATGTGATTGGATGCTGATCCCATTATGGTCATTACACGGAAGAAGAAGTGTGAAGCGTTTTTCATGAGATATGGACACTACAGGTGATCAGATGATGCGAGGGGATGGGGTAATGTCCGCTATATTTGATTATGGTTATGGGGATATTTTAACTGTGTGTATATGTAGTTTATTGCAATGTTTTGATCAATTTTGATACTGATTGGATATTTACTAATGAGGGGGTGGGTTTTATGCTATATAAAGGAAATGGTGTTTAGCTATAGTGTACTTGATAAAGGACCATGTGAGGTCCGAAACGTCGTGCCGTTTTTATGCTGGAATAAAGTTCTGATGGAATAATCGCACCCCTGCTGTGAGAGGCGCTGTTTCTTCTTCAATTGTTTATGTGAGTATCCAGGTTGGACTCCCTGGTTTTGATACTTGCGCCCAATGGGACCATATGGGACTGTATGAAGATATAGTGGGTCCCTATAATCCTAGGTGCTGTGAACCATACTTTATCTAGAGTCTCACTCTATGTCTGAACGCCGTGCTGTGCTGACCTGTGTGTTTATGTTGCTGAAGTCCTTTCCTTTGGAGTTGCTGCATTCCAGTTCAGTGGAGGGAGGTGAGGGGGGAATAGCGAAGGACTGGTGGAGGAGTTTTAGGAAGAGGCTGGAGGCCCGAACCTTCTCACCTTCAGAGAAACCTTCGGGATCAGGGCCACTCAGGGTTCCTAGACTAGGGTCAGACTCGTCTTCCCTGGTCACCCTGCCCATACTTGCCATTCTCTCATCAGCCTTCTCACTACAGCGTGACAGCATCATCCTATGACCATTCTTACAATCCTTTTGTCTCCTAAATGCTAGCTGTAAAAGTACTAAAAAATGTTTTTTACTTACTCATTATCCATTATAATTAGAGACCATATTCCTTAACCCTCAGGGCGTGTTGCTTGCTGCCTTTCTCGTCAGAAGATCACGCCCATTAGGGCGTGATCTTGTGTTCATATTCTAGGCAGGCCCTGCCTGCTTTGCACGTCGCTGTCTGTGCATGTAATGATGCAAATCGTGTCATTTCCAGTTTGGGTGATGTCAGTACAAGCATGTACAAGTACAAGCATGCGCAATGCGGTGCTTGAAGCCGAATGAGCGGCATGGGTGTACTGACATCATCCAAACCGAAATGATGTCATTCGCATCATTACATGCCCAGACAGCGACGTGCAAAGCAAGCAGGACCTGCCTAGAATTTGAATTCAAGATCACACCCATTATGGCGTGATCTTCTGAGATAATGGCAGCAAAGCAACACACCCTGTGGGCTAAGGAATATGGTCTCTACTCATTATAGTGGATGAGTAAGTATAAAAAACGTTTTTTAGTACTTTTACAGCCAGCATTTAGCAGACAAAAGGATTATGAGAATGGTCATAGGATGATGCAGGGACATGTTTTTATAGGTTAGGTGGCTTTTTGGAGGTGACAGGTTCCCTTTAAGCAGAAGAATGATCACATCAGAGAAAGCTTTGGACTGCAGCTCTCTGCCAATCCCTTCACTAGTTTCCTATTGTCCACAGGCTCCAGTTCAATACCCTAACTATGACATACAAAGCCATACATAACCTTTTTCCTACATACATCTGTGACATGGTCTCCTGTTACTTACCTACACGCAACCTTTGATCCTTTCCTTCTCCACTCCCTTCTTTTCTCTTCTTCCCACAACCACATACAAGATTTCTCCCATGCTTCCCCCATACTATGGAACTCCCTGCCCCAACACATCAGATTCTCGCCCACTGTGGAAACCTTCAAAAGGAACCTGAAGACCCACCTCTTCCTACAAGCCTACAACCTACAGTGATCCTCAGTCTACTTAACCCCCGCACGACCAGCTTTACCCTCTCCTAGTGTACCCTCTCCCATCCCTTGTAGACTGTGAGCCTTCATGGGCAGGGTCCTCTCTCCTTCTGTACTGGTGTGTGCCTTGTACTGCTCATGATTATTGTATTTGTCTATGTATGACCCTTTTCACACATAAAGCACAATGGAATTAACAGCACTATAATAATAATAAACAATAATAATAATTCCCTTCCCTACGTCACAGATGACATCGCTGCAGCCAGGCATGACACTCATAGAAGACCCAACCATAGCAACCAGCTCCAGTGATATCCAATAAGGCACAGTGCAGGACAAACAGTCCATAATAAAATACTTAAGAACCTACGGCGATCATACTGATCCATGTGTTCCCCATCTATACTTTATCATGGTAGTTCAAGTACGAGTGAAATTAAAGAGCACAATGAGAATAGATAAATGGGCATAGATAAGCCAATAGATATGTGGATGAATTCCCTAAACATGTGAAAAACAAACTATAAACCCAGAAGGGGGATTTGTTTACTGAATATAACATATCATGATTACAAGAGATTTGTATATGTTGACAAGGTGTAAACCTGTAAGGTAACCTGTCATATTCTCTAACTAAATATAACTAAGGAGAAAAAAAAATAGTAACACAGACCTCCAGGAGGTAATAAGGAACATTACTAACATATTTTCACAGAAGATATTCAGATAAAACCATAATTGAGTTGTTCATTTAGACTGTGTAGGGATACAGTTTTCAGGCAAAATATCTATCTCAGCTTCCTATGTAGTACAATGCAAACCCAATCCCCCGCTCTTAGACGTATCTTCATCTTGTCAATACCTCAAAAGCTCATCATTTCCCTATGTCCACCATTGTATTCATTTACATGTTTTACAAATGTCATACCCCTCTTATGCTTAATATCCCCAGATGATCTTCAACCCTCCTCCTGAATTCCAGTATCATCTTATCCACATAATCAACCATGCAAATGCATGTAGCTGTATAGATGATGCCTTGCATTTTGCAATTAATAGATAACCAGCTGCTAGCCAGCAAGTGTAACATGTCGGTCACACTATGCACAAGCTGTTGCACCACTGTTCACTCTTGAGGGCCACTTCACCTGTCTCCCGGTTCTGGTAAAGGGGGTCTTTGGCAAAGCCCTTCCCAAGCAGCGAATGGCATGGTGGCTGGTGATCGGACACACAAGCAGCAAACAGGTCAAACAGACCAGAACAAAAAAGCTCAAACCACAATAAATAAGGGGTTAAGGTTAAACAAAGAATAGACACCAAATTGTGAACTATCTCAAAATCAAAGAAAACTACCATCTACAGCGCTGAAATAATCAGCAATAAACAGAGGAAATGGTAAGTTTTAAGTTTTCTTGCCAGCAGTCACCTGACACACTGGGGAAATGGTTTAACTCCATCCCCAGACCACAGAGACACCGAAGGAGAGGAGGAGTGGGCAATAAAGGTACTCTCCCACCACCTAGAAACCCCAGCAGGTACGGCATCCCATACAAACTGGCAACAGCTACTACTAGGGAATTCTGCATCATGGAGCACCTGAACAGCATAATCACTTGGAGCAGTCTTAGGCATCCTAGGAGTATACAGAAATACGTCTCTTAGAATGTAATAACCAGACTGAGCAAGCACCTGCACAAGCTCCACCACCCTCCAGAGTTGACACCCTGCCCTTCATGGCCAGTGAAGGATGATGGGTGACCCGCTGGGTACCGAGCATGCCCAGAGTACAAGGACCTGTTCGGGTACAGAGCTACCATTCTCAACAGTACCGCCCTCTTGAGGAGATACCTCCAGACTCCCACCACCCAGCTTTCTAGGAAAGTTAGCATGGAATTCGGTAATCAACTCATTGGCATAGATGTGCCCCTTAGAAACCTACAAGCTCCCTTTCCAATAAATTAAGTATTGAGTGGAATTCCACACCTTCCTGGAATCAATAATCTGTTCAACCTCATGTTCCTGCTGACTATCTACCAGGATAGGACCTGGAGGGGAATGAGAAACCATCTGAGGGCCTAGTTTAGAGCAGGGTAACTTGAGTTTAAAGTTTTTAGTGGACACTCACCCCAGATCCCCAACCACCAACTCATTCCCTTGAGACCAACGTTTATTGGCTACAATCTCTGCCTAGCAGACACTTTCTGTAGCTACAGGGGAATCCCCTCACAAACCGCTTTCAGTCTGTTAGTAGTCTCTGAAACCAAAGGAATCTCCTTCCACCACTTGAGGAAAACTGGAGTCATGGGATGAGAAACAAAGTTACAAAACAAGGGAGATATTCCTAACGATTCATGATGTCTATTATTAAGGGCTAAGTCTGCCAAAGGTAAATAAGCCACCCATACAAGCTGGTTATGAGAACAAAAGCACCTAAGGAAAGTTTTCAGTGACTGGTTACTGCTTTCTGAAAATATATTAGACCAAGGGTGGTATGCAGAGGAGAAAGAAAGTTTCGTCCAAATCCAGATAGGACACATCAAACGTATTGAGAATTTCATAAGAAAAACAATGGTGTGCTTGGTTTTAACATACCTTTATTCCTTCATGAGTTATTTACAATTTTGTGACCACTTATAAAATGTGTTCAAAGTGCTGGACATTGTGCTGGATTGTCAATGCAACCCTCTTCTCTCACTCTGGACACACTCATAGCAGAAGAAATGCTAGCACAGGCTTCTAGTATCCATTGTTTCAGATGCTGCACATCTCGTATCTTCACAGCATAGACAATTGCCTTCAGAAGAGTAATGAGGCAAGCTTTTTTGTGAATAGTGAAGTGAATGCATGCTCGATGGGTTGGCTTTATGCTTAGCTTTGTGTCTTTCTCAATTTCACAAGTTAAGATCACCCCCATTTCAACCCTCTCCCCACAGCCAGCTTGATACGGATTTCTTTAGGTAGGTATTTATAATTTCAGAAAACATTTCTGATATCAGAAGTTTAAAGGGAACCTGACCTCTACAAATGACCCCCAGCCTGTTTTAACCTGTCCCTGCACCATAGTAATCCATTTGTAACCATCTCTTTCTGTCCCTAAACCGCTATGTGAAAGTTTATAAAAGTAGTTTATTCACCTCTTATTCTGCACCTTCTCATTATATGAGAAGCTGTAAAAGGCGGGCTTGTGTGGCTCTCCCCGCTGCCGGCGTATTAATTATGCACGCCCATATGGCGTGCTATACAGCAGAGACATTGATTGTCCTGCAAGGGGGCGGTACAGGCGATATGACGCGATTTTTGTCATATCGCCGGTACCGCCCCCTTGCAGCACGAGCACAGTCTCTGCTGTATAGCACGCCCATAAGGGCGTGCATAATTAACAGGCCGTCGCGGGAGAGCCACACAAGCCCGCCTTTTGCGGCTTCTCATATAATGAGAAGCTGCAGAATAAGAGGAGAATAAACTACTTTTATAAACTTTCACATAGCGGTTTAGGGACAGAAAGGGATGGTTACAAATGGATTACTATGGTGCAGGGACAGGTTAAAATAGGCTGGGGGGGTCATTTGTAGAGGTCAGGTTCCCTTTAAATCTGTTGGAAGCAAGTTTTAGGATCACTGACACGAAGTGGCCAGACGTCTGACATAGTGGTTCCCTTTAATTACTCTTTCTGTTAACTACTATAACATTATATCACCTTATATGTTGGCACTTTTCCACTTCCCACCCCTAGATTTTATTGTCAGCATTTTAGCAGACCTCCCCCTCCGGGGGCCAGAAACACAACCATCTGAGAAGAGGAAACAAGTGTTTTTATATAGTTGCCCTGTGACGCTGTCTTACGGCCTTGACTTTGTTGCATTCCCGTGGAGCGCAGTGACAGCTCTGCTCATCCTGCAGGGGTTGGAGTACTAGTTTTAGATTGCTTTTAAGCTTGAAAGTTTGAAAGTATGTATTAAAGTCAGATTGCTAGCTCTCCCCTCCCCTGTCCTTGGTTTTTATACGGTAGGCATTTTGTCTGGCAGGATTTGTTACTCGGCTTTCACTGCATTTCTTTTTTTTGTTCCCCGTTGGGTCAAGTATTAGCATAATTAATAATAAAAGTTAATTTTTGTGTCACACTGTGCAGTATTTCTAGGTAGCGATTTTCCAGCCATATTGTCCCTGGTTTGCTGAAGGTGTTAGTAAAGCTCCAATGCAGAAGTAAGACTCTTGACAGCGCAATAACATGATCCTTTATCATGAGGAGCACAGGTTCCCGCACATCTCTGGTGGGATCTCTTCCTCCTCGCGTCTCTAACATTCCTGACTGCATTTTATCATTTTCCCCTAGTGCCTTATGCAGACTTACAAGTCTTTTCATTTCTTTGTTAGGCTTCTTCAGGATATAACATAGATGGAGACTAAGAGCCAGCCAGCTGGTTCATGTAGTGCTAAAAATGCAGTCCGGAAGCTTAGGACTCCTAAACTCCATACTGGAAAACTTATAAGTGTTAATAAGGTACGTGGTGAAGGATTGACAGTCCTGACAGACATCCTGTAATCATTCACTTACAGGGGCGCTCCAGATGTAACGAATGCTGCCTTATGTTCATGGTGGAGTCCTTGTGTCGTGACATGACGGGCTTCCTTTTATACCTGGATGACTCCTTTACACATTCCCTTTCAAAATCTATGACTCAACTAGAATATCCCTATAACTGCTAACGGATCTGTCACAACCATCTTCACACTCCGTATTGGTGACGGTACAGCTTTTTTTGGTTTTCTTTCTTTGCAGTCTTGTGATTTAATTAAGGGGGGAAATGACGGCTTCAGAAACAGCACAGAGATCAATCAGAACCAGCAGTAAAGTATCTCTCGGGGGAGACATCGGCCGTTCTTGCTGTTGATGGAAGGAGTTTTTCTTTCTTTTATTTTCCCACTCTCTCCTCTTAGGATTCACACATTTTCCCAGTAGACTGCATACTTCTATTTGCTTATGTCACTGCACAGATTTCACATTTTAACAGTTTAGCATATAACATTTATTGTTCTTGTTGAAACACAAACTGTTCTGCACAGAAAAAGCAACTTACTAAAGACATTAAAAAAGAGTGAGAGAAGAGGGTTGCATTGACAATCAAACACAATGGGCAGCACTTTGAACATGTTATATAAGTGGTCATAAACTTGTAAAGATCTCATGAAAGAATAAAGTTACGTTAAAACCAAGCACACCATTGTGTTTCTTATGAAATTCTCAATAAGTTTGATGTTTCACATAACCCTCTTCCCATTGAAAAAATAAAGTTGGATTCAAAATGGCCAACTTCAAAATGGCCGCCATGGTCACCACCCATCTGGAAAAGTTTTCCCCCTCCCATATACTAATGTGCCACAAACAGGAAGTTGATATCACCTACCATTCCCGTTTTATTTAGGTGCAGCCATATAAATGGCCGACCATGTATTAATAAGGACACCATGCAACCTAACCACGTAATTAATAAACACTTTTGCCATGTTATGAGAGGAAGGCAACTGAGCAAGAGGGATGAGGTAGTACTGACTGGGAAAATGGTCAACGATAATCCAGATGACAGTCATACAATCAGAGGCAGGAAGATCAATAATAAAATAAATTGATGTGCTGTGACCAGGGTCGATTCACATCTTGATGTAAATATGGCCACCCCTGGGACCAGTCAGAGCAGAATTATGAAAGTCCTGGATAATACGTAGCCTAAGGTTAACAAGCACCCCGGCTGGGTATCAGTAGGGGTCAAAAGTTGTGACTTAACCATCTTCCATTTTACATTGATAGTAACAAACACTATATCAGGGAAAAACATAAGGGGGTTCTCCTTCTGGTGGACAAGACACAAACTCTGGAAGAGAGCATCCACATAACTATTTTTAGACACAGAAATGTAAGTAATAGAAAAATCATGAAAAAAACAAGGCCCATCTGGCGTGTCTGGGATTTAGTCTCTTGGTGCTTTGCAAATAGATCAAATTTTTGTGGTCAGTGAGCACTAATTACAGATGTCCAGGAAGTGTCTTTACTCATTAACAGCCAATTTAATGGCTCACCACTCCTGGTTACCCACATCATAATTTAATTCAGTAGAATAAAATTTCTTAGAAAAAATAGCAGAAGGCCTTAGGTGAGTGAGAGAAGCACATCCCTTGGGTAATACGACCCCCACATGGGCCTCAGATGCATCCATCTCCATGACAAATGGTGTATCGAGGTGCATCTGAACCAGAACCTGAGTAGAGACAAACATCTCATCAAGGCTAGTAAATGCCCTTTCAGCTTCAACCCTCCACCCAGCCTCATCTGCCTCCTTGTGAGTGAGGTTTGTAAGAGGTTTCACAATCTTGGAAAATATCATGATAAACCTTTAGTAATAGTTGTCAAAACCTAAAATCCTTTAAAAAGCCTTAAGGTTCTTGGGTTGGAAACATTCCTGTATTATGTAAAGAAGTAACCATACAACCAGATGACTAGTTCAAGATGAAAATTAGTGCAATTTATTAAGACCAGAAAGAGGAAAAAGGGGGGGGCATTAACATAGAGGGTTAACAGCCAAGATGGCAGGCTAGCACCCACCTTGCATAATTACAAAGCAAATGCACAAAATAATTATAGGGCAGAGTAGTTGACACAATCAGTACATAAGATACAATATACAAAAATATCTTTTAGAAGGTAAATCAAGTTTACAGTCTTATGTAGATAGTACAAGTGCATCCATCTGTTGTACATCAAAGTGACTAGTACACACACTAAAAAGGTATAAACATGGCCCTTAATATCTCAAAAGTATACATATGCTCAGTAAATTCAAGTTTTTTTACTGCATACATAGAGACAATGTGCAGAATTCAAACATACAAAAAGGAGGCATGTACACTGCCCTCAGGCAATCATGTGTCAAAGTCTACTCACTAGCGAAATATTACCTATATTGGTGGGTTCCCAGAGCTCACAGATAGGGTACTCCCCCAACCCTACGGCCATTTCAGCTTGTCCTTCATCAGGGGGCATCTTACCGGGGTAAGGGTGCAGTTTAAAAAGGCTGGCCCGCCTATTGGGGGTCCGAGTTCGGGCATGCTCTGTCGCATCGCCGTCATCGCCAATCCGGTCAAGTGAAGAATCTCATCACCGTAATTGACAATTCAGACGCAGTGACGCTCCCCACGTCACTATCACCAAGGGAACGGCAGGATGCATCAACACCCATACACGGAGGCTCTGCAAATTAAAGAATTAATGATTTATTGTCTCACCACCCATTAAATCTACAGGGTCGATTTACAACAGCTTTACATAGGGATTGCATAATAATATAAACTGAATACCCAGAGAGCAATAGTATGTACATAGATATTTGACAATAATAATTCATGCACATGTAAATAATATACATAGTAATACATTCTCTAATGGGCAATACAGAAAATAGATGATATGATAAAAAATATTGCTTTTCCAATAGTACAGAACAAATATTCTTAACTAGATGGCGGCCCGATTCTAAAGAATCGGGTAGTCTAGAATCCACATATAGTTTATTTACTAATAGTTAGGGGAGTGCGGTGAAATGAATTGTGTGTATACAGGTGGCTCAGTGGGTAGCAGCGTATACGGTGGCTCAGTGGGTAGCAGAGTATATGGTGGCTCAGTGGTTAGCACTGCGCGGTGGCTCAGTGGTTAGCAGTGAGTGCGGTGGCTCAGTGGTTAGCAGTGAGTGCGGTGGCTCAGTGGTTAGCAGTGAGTGCGGTGGCTCAGTGGTTAGCAGTGAGTGCGGTGGCTCAGTGGTTAGCAGTGAGTGCGGTGGTTCAGTGGTTAGCAGTGAGTGCGGTGGCTCAGTGGTTAGCAGTGAGTGCGGTGGCTCAGTGGTTAGCAGTGAGTGCGGTGGCTCAGTGGTTAGCAGTGAGTGCGGTGGCTCAGTGGTTAGCAGTGAGTGGGGTGGCTCAGTGGTTAGCAGTGAGTGCGGTGGCTCAGTGTTTAGCAGTGAGTGCGGTGGCTCCGTGGTTAGCAGTGAGTGCGGTGAGATTGGTCAGCACAGTGGCGTGGGCAGAGTGGTCAGCGCAGCGCCGTGGGCAGAGTGGTCAGCGCAGCACCGTGGGCAGAGTGGTCAGCACACACATACATACATACACACACACACACACATACACATACTCTGCTATAGTTAGCACCAGCCCTGCGTCTTCCCCGGCGCCTGGATCCTGAGTCGACATGTCGCCGCCCGCGGACGACTGGATCCAATATGGCGTCCGGGAAGTTTGGCGAGACTTCTTGGACGCTAGATTGGATCCAGTAGTTGGGAGGTGGCGACATGTCGACTGAGGATCCAGGCGGCTGATGCAGGGCCGGTGGTAAGTATAGCGGAGTGTGTGTGTGTGTGTGTGTATGTGTGCAGACAAAGTGAGGGAAGTGCGGACAAAGTGAGGGAAGTGCGGACAAAGTGACGGAAGTGACTACATACACACATATATACACACCAGTGGCAGTAGTTATAAACACTACCAAATATGCAGTTAATGCTGAACTGGTATATAATGGGTTAATTTCGCAGTGTCATTACAACTATACACTGTGTAATAGAAATAACAACAATAATGGAATATAAGGGGTTAATGTTCCTACTGGCAGTAGTAATAGAGACTATAAAGTATGGAGTTAAGGCAGAAATGGTATATAAGGGGTTAACTTCGCAGTGGCAGTACAGTTACACACTGTGTTATAGAAATTACAGATAAAACGGAATGTAAGGGGTTAATATTGCTACTGTCATGAGTACAATGTACGCAGTAATAATACTGTTAACCAAAAAAAGATATATTATCTGATTTAGGGTTGATAATGTACAGGAGCTTGCTTCCCGACGTCGCTGTGACAGGATTGTCAAAGTAGTAATGATGTGTGAGGTAAAAATTCAAAATTCGCGGTCTAAAATGGCGGCCGCGAAATTTGAATTCATAAAATGGCGGCTTTCGCGAGGCGCTGTTCGGATTGGGCGATGCAGTGACCGTGACAGAAGCGCCTCACTTCCCATTGAGATACATGGAGGACTTTGAGTTTCAAATTTATCGCTGTAAGTGAGGCGCGAAGCTCATTGGTCGCTGTGTGCTGGCGCCGACCAATGAGCATAGCGCCTCACTGACCATTGAGATACATGGAGGACTTTGAGTTTCAAATTTACCGCTGTAAGTGAGGCGCGAAGCTCATTGGTCGCTGTGTGCTGGCGCCGACCAATGAGCATATCGCCTCACTGGCCATTGAGATACATGGAGGACTTTGAGTTTCAAATTTACCGCTGTAAGTGAGGCGCGAAGCTCATTGGTCACTGTGTGCTGGCGCCGACCAATGAGCATAGCGCCTCACTGCCCATTGAGATACATGGAGGACTTTGAGTTTCAAATTTACCGTTGTAAGTGAGGCGCGAAGCTCATTGGTCGCTGTGTGCTGGCGCCAACCAATGAGCATATCGCCTCACTGGCCATTGAGATACATGGAGGACTTTGAGTTTCAAATTTACCGCTGTAAGTGAGGCGCGAAGCTCATTGTTCACTGTGTGCTGGCGCCGACCAATGAGCATAGCGCCTCACTGCCCATTGAGATACATGGAGGACTTTGAGTTCAAATTTACCGTTGTAAGTGAGGCGCGAAGCTCATTGGTCGCTGTGTGCTGGCGCCGACCAATGAGCATAGCGCCTCACTGGCCATTGAGATACGTGGAGGACTTTGAGTTTCAAATTTACCGCTGTAAGTGAGGCGCGAAGCTCATTGGTCGCTGTGTGCTGGCGCCGACCAATGAGCATAGCGCCTCACTGCCCATTGAGAAACATGGAGGACTTTGAGTTTCAAATTTACCGCTGTAAGTGAGGCGCGAAGCTCATTGGTCGCTGTGTGCTGGCGCCGACCAATGAGCATAGCGCCTCACTTCCCATTGTGATACATGGAGGATTTTGAGTTTCAAATTTACTGCTGTAAGTGAGGCGCGAAGCTCATTGGTCGCTGTGTGCTGGCGCCGACCAATGAGCATAGCGCCTCACTGCCCATTGAGATACATGGAGGACTTTGAGTTTCAAATTTACCGCTGTAAGTGAGGCAAGAAGCTCATTGGTTGCTGTGTGCTGGCACCGACCAATGAGCATAGCGCCTCACTGGCCATTGAGATACATGGAGGACTTTGAGTTTCAAATTTACCGCTGTAAGTGAGGCGCGAACCTCATTGGTCGCTGTGTGCTGGCGCCGACCAATGAGCATAGCGCCTCACTTCCCATTGAGATACATGGAGGACTTTGAGTTTCAAATTTACCGCTGTAAGTGAGGCGCGAAGCTCATTGGTTGCTGTGTGCTTGCCACGGCGCTCGGCTCTCGTCGGTCTGAGCGACGAAGTCTGTAGCTCCGGGCCGCTGTATTCTCATTGCTCTGCGCTTTCAGCCACCGCCGGAGCTGGCGTTCTGGCGGGGTCGGCGAGGTGTACGTGGGCAATGGCTCGCTGCAACGGCTCGCAATGCCCGCTGCACAGGCAATGCTTCACAGGTCGCGTGGGCGCCGCGCGCCCATGGCCACAACGACGGAAACAGCGCCGAAACTTACGGAAGTGCGTTATGGGAATTATATATTAGATAGAAGGACATGAAGCAGTATATCAGTCCATAAACAGAATTCTTCATATTTCTTAAATTCAAGTGTGTGGGTTAAAGTGCAAGTCCAAGCAGAGGCCACCTGGAACAAAATCATAAATAAAAGTACCTGATTAGGGTCACAAACAGAAATTACAGCCCAGCTCGCTGATCACACAAAAGGAAGAAAACTGATATTTTCTTTGATTGGTTGAAGGGACTCGAGCATCCACATCCATCTAGTTTCTAACATTCCCAACCTACGTGCAACAGGACCACCATTGATTCCAAGTTCAACAGTGTCAATCCCTCTCACTTTCAGGAGGTCCCCCAGAGACTGATGACACTCCCAGAAGTGCCTGGGTAGGGTCTCCAAAAGTGACACGTCCAAGCACTCACTTGCTGCATTAATGGCAGGACATGTTCCCTAACCCCTACTTTTAGTGCTCTCGTTGTTAGCCCAACATAGATCTTTTGGCAGGGACAAGTGGCATAGTAGATTACAGCAGTAGTATTGCATGAAATTTTCTATTTGATGTTATATGTTTTAGTTCCTGCAGCGTTAACAAAAGAATCCTCCCTCTCCACATTTAGACAGGCCACACATCTCCCAGACAGGGAGCAAAGAACTCTCCTAGGGAAAGAATCAAGAAATGTCAATCTACTGCCACTGGTGTAATGACTGGACATGAGATGGTCACGCAAGTGCATAGACCGCCTAATAGATACCATAAGGACTGAATGTCTCCAAGAAGTCACAAGGAAGGCAAGGTTCACTAGTGATAGGGCACTATTGCACCTCTTGTCTCCCCCCTTTTTTGTGACTTCTTGGAGATATCCATTCCTTGTGATTCAATTGAGACAGTAGCGCGGACCGTGACACACCATCTTCCCTATATAGGAGCGTTTTTCCACGTACGAGTGGCTGGTGGAGGTCCTGCAGCAGCTATACACCGAAGGCTTATAAACCAGTTGTGGGTCACACAACTGGACCAGGTGAGTGTACACCTATTGATATACTCAGTGTGTCACTAGTGATAGGGCAATATTGCGCTTCTTGTCTCCCCCCTTTTTTGTATTTATAATAGATACCATAGGATGATTTGGCCATATTTTTGCAAGAATTTAATCTGTTAGAAGAATGAGCCAAGCTTTATCCAAGCAAACCCGCATAGCTTGAAATTGGCCATGATAGTTGGTAATGAACCTAACCCGTCTACTCCTGCCATAAAGAAGTTTGCTTCTAGAGATATGATTAGCCCTATTAAATGTGTGTTTCACTGAACGACGGCTGTAGCCACGCATATAGAACCGTTTTTTTACTAATTCTTCAGCACGAGTAGTGTAATCTGCCTTAGGGCTCGGACACACTCATCAGAGTTTGACTGAGGAGACTCTGAAAGGGCTGGTGCAGTGACCCTGAACGGCTTCTCCCTATCTGGATGGGGCTGTCAGCTGATTATGTTTTTGTGCAGCTCCAGACTCCCCATCTAGACAGGGAGAGGCTGTTCATGGTAACTGCTCCAGCCCTTTCAGAGTCTCCTCAGTCAAACTCGGATGTAACTAGGAAAGTGTGTCCAAGCCCTTAGAGGAACATATCCTTTTGAGTCTCAGGAATTAACCCACCGGTACAGACCGGACCATGTATGGGGGGTGGGACAAAATAGCATGGACCAATGTGTTCGAAGATGTCAGCTTTCTGTATATGTCGGTCTGCAGGGAACCACCATCATCCCTCCTCACCGAGACATCCAGGAATTCAACCTTGTGTTTATAATATTGATAAGTAATTTTGATGTTTAACTCATTATCGTTCAACAACCCTATAAAGGGGTGCAAACCCAAATTAACCCTGAAAGACCAGCCACTTTTTTAGAGACAGAGAAAAACCAAAAAAACATGATAACGCATTTTTTTCAGAATCAACAAAGAAAAAGAAAAAGTGCTACAGAGGGTGCAGAGGGGTCAAACACAACAGAAAGGAATAGGTTCATCAGTACAGGAGAAAAAAAAGTCAAATAACATTTTTAATTTATCATCTAATGTTTTAAATGCAGCTGAATTGTCTGTATTGCATAAAGGACTATTCTTTTGTCCCTTGTCAGATTCACAAGAATTAGATCTATACATAGATCTACAAATTTTCATCAGGAGACTCACAGTTAAAAGACATTTCTTATTACAGGAGACGAAAAACACAGTTTAAGTACAAACAATGCTCTCAGTTCAGCAGAAGACCGAATATTACACACCTCTTTAAAGAATAAATCAAATTTCTATCCCATACAAAATCAAGGCCATCATCATAAAACGTTCTCTGATCTTGTCCTTAAGAAATTTGAGAATATTCAAACTAGAGAACAAAAACTGAGAGGAATTTGTCTAAGGCAGAAATTGATGCTATAAAAAGTTTAAAAAATAATAATGAATTGGTCATTAGATCTGCTGATAAGGGGGGGAGTAGCCATACAGGATAGGAGTGATTATAGGAGTGAGGCATATAGTATCCTGGAAGATGATAATACATACAAGGTGGGGACATTAGATTCATATAAAGATGCGATAATGAGATATAATAAATTAATCGCGAAAGGAAGGAAGGAGAATATTTTGGATAAAAATGAGTTTGGTTTTCTGACCATAAAAAATTCACCGGTAGCTTTCTTCTACCATCTCCCTAAAATTCATAAGGATCAAAAGAACCCCCCTGGGAGACCTATCATCTCCGGGATAGGATTGCTAACATCCAATCTGGCAGCATATGTTGATAACTTAATGTATATCCATGTGACTAAACTGAACAGTTTCCTGAGGGATTCAACACAATTAATACAATTAATGAAAGAGATGTACTGGAAAACAATATACACTTTTATCACTGTTGATGTATCCTCACTTTACTCAAATATAAGACACGATTTGGGACTATGTAGCTTTGGTATTTTTATAGATGAGGATACACGTATCCCCATAAAACAGAAGGAATTTGTGATAGAATGCATGGAATTCATACTGAAAAACAATTTTTTTGAATTTGAGGAGAAAATGTACCACCAGCAACTTGGCACCGCGATGGGCTCGAAGTTGGCACCAACTTATGCTAACCTATTCATGGCCACCTTCGAGTCCATCCATATTGATAATTCTGTGTACTCCAGTAATATTATATTTTATAAAAGATATATAGATGATGTAATTATCATCTATAAAAAAGGACTAAAAAAGGGACTGCATCTAAAAAAGGGACTGCATCTTTATTAACCCCTCGCCCATGGTCCAGGGGTTAATAAAGATGCAGTCCCTTTTATTTACATTGTTTTATGGATTTGTCAGAAAAAAATTTGACGTGGGCTTCGCCGTATTACTGGAACCAGCCGGATCCAGCAGGCAGCGACGGGCTGCCCCCAACCCCCAGGTGCCTATTTGTACCTGGCCGGACACAAGAATATAGGGGAGCCCTTTTTTTTTATTATTTCATGAATTTAATGAAATAATAAAAAAAAATGCGTGGGGATCCGCGCAATTTCTATGTCTAGCCAGGTACAGCTAAGCAGCTGGGGGCTGGATTCCGCAGCGCAGGGAGGCCCAAGCTTTCTGGGCCCCCCCGCTGCAAATTGCAGCCCGCAGCCGCCCCAGAAGATGGTGCGTTCATTGAAGCACCATTCTCTGGCGCTGAAACCCACTCTTCCAGTGGCCCTGGTGGCAGTGGCACGCTGGGTAATAAAGGGGTTAATACCAGCTTTATTATACAAGCTGTTATTAAGCCCAAGATTCTTAATGTCAGGCCACGTTTGACCCGGCCACTGACAATCTCCAATAAAGGGTTAAAAAAAACACAACACAGAGAAAATTTTTTATTAGAAATAAAAAAAAAAGCCATTTGGGACTCCAACTTTAATTTAAAAAAATCCTCTTCCGTCCAACGTAGTCCAAAACGCGATGTCCTCTCTGCTACATCCCTGTGCATATATATAGATGTCTATGCACAGGGAATGAGCAGACTGAGAACAATCTCAGCTCTGCTACATCATCTCTGTGCACAGGGAGAGCAGGCGGGCTCTAGGACCCTGGAGCTGCGGCAGCCTGCAGGACCCGAGCCCGACACAGAGCAGACAGCTGGACTCCTTACTGTGTGAGTTTCCCTGCGATTACTTGCACAGTAACGAGTCCAATGCAAGTCTCTGACAAAACTAGGATTGCCATTGATTTGCATTGGACTCGTTACTGTGCGAGTAATCGCTGGGAAACTCGCAGAGTACCGTGTCCTGCGAATCCCTTACTACTCGCCGAGTAACGAGTCCTATCGAGTAGACTCGCCCATCCCTAGGCATGGGGCTTGCCGGATCGGTGCCGCAAGTCAGCCGCTAGGCTGCAGATCCGGCGCCATCTGCCAGATCGGACGGAAACATCAGCAAACTGCTGATGTGAAAGGGCCTAACAGCAGCTTCCATGCAGTATATAGGGACACTGGGAAGAATGAGTGTGCCTGAATATGGGAGAGGTGTGCAACCTCGCTGCCAGCCGAGTGATCGGACACCTATCTATAGTGCTTAGGGGCTTTAGTCAATTGTTTGGCTGACATTCAGCTGTATTTTTAGTCAAGCACACTTGCCCTATAATATTTTAGGATCAAGTCTGTTAAATTAAAGATTACAACATCCACATGACTACATCACCAGAAATGCCAGCAATACAACAACACATCACTAGAACCCTTGTCAGTATATCACCAGAACCACTGTCAATATAATGCTAACTCACCAGAACCACTGTCAATACAGTAATACATCACCAAAACCAGTAAATACATCACTAGAACCCCCATCGATACAATAATACATCACTATAACACCCGTTAGTATATCACCAAAACCACCAGCCAGGGGTGCATCAAGCACCCCTGCCGCCTGAGCCCTATTTGAGGAGTGGGGGGTATGCTGTCAGCTCCCCCGCCACCACAGGTGCCACAGGTGACGTGCGGGGTGGGGGTGGGGTGGGGGGGTTGGAGGGTGCTATCAGCTCCCCCGCCACAGGTGAGGAGCAGGGGGGGGGTTTCGACACCGCAGGGCTCTGTGCAGCAGGCTGTGCGGCTGTATCTTACCGCACCCGGCAGCGCCCATCATGCAGGAAGCGGTTGTGTGGAGATGGCGCCATCCCCTTCCACACAGCCGCACCCCCTGCCTACTTGCCGCCTGAGTGTAAGGGCTCACACTGTCCAATGGACAGTGCGGCCCTGCCACCAGCAATACAATCACACATCACTAGATCCCCTGTCAGTATATCACCAGAACCACTGTCAATACAATAATGCCTCACCAGAACCACTGTCAGTATATCACCAGAACCATTGCCAATACATCACCAAAACCAATTAATACATCACCAGAACCCCCATCAATACAATAATACATCACTATAACCCCTGTCAGTACATCACCAGAACCACCGGCAATACAATAATACATAATCAGAACCACCTTCAATACATCACCTGAACAGTACGTTCCCTATATAAATGTGTATGCAGATTAAATGTCCCATACATCTCATCATCCTTCCACATGTCCCATACTGTTCATCCTCCTCCCACATGTTCCATACTGTTCACCCCCCATATGTTCCATGCAGCTCATTCTCCATCCATATGTTTCGTGCAGCTCATCCTCACCCCCATTTCCCTGAATCCCATGTTGCTTATCCCTCCCCCCATACATCTCATGCAACTCATCCTTCACCCCATCCCCCTCCCATGTTCCATGCAGCCTCTCCCCTCCCATGTTCCATGCAGTATCTCCCCTCCCGTGTTCCACACAGCCTCTCTCCTCCCATGATCCACGCAGCCTCTCCCCATCCCTCATCCATGTAGCTTCCCCCAATGATCCATATAGCTTCTCCCCCATCCTTGCAGCTTCTCCCCCACGTTCTATGTAGCTTCTCCCCCCACATTCCATGTAGCTTCTCCTCCGCATCCATCCATGTACCTTCTCCCCATCCACCCATCCATCCATGTATCTTTTCCCCCATCCACCAAACCATCCATGTACCTTCTCCCCCACCCATCCATCTATCTTCTGCCCCCTTTCCATGCTGCCTCCCCACCCATATATCCCGTTCTCTGCCCCTCTTCCAGGCCGCCCTATCCATTCATCCCATTCTTCCCCTATTCCAGGCCGCCCCATCCATCCCATTCTGCCTACTCTTCCAGGCTGCCCCATCCATCCCAATCTGCCCCTGAGTGCTTACCCCCAACACCAGGGGGTCCTGAGCGCTGCCCCACCCCCCCGAATTCGCGGGGAACTACCACTGGTACACATACCTCGTATGCACGCGGCTCCGCTCCGTATACCTTGCACACACGCGGCTCCGCTCTGTACACCTTGCACACACACGGCTCCGCTGCATACACCTTGCACACACGCGGCTCTACTTCGTACACCTTGCACAAATGCGGCTCCACTCTGTACACCTTGCACACATGCGGCTCTGCTCCGTATCACACACTCGCCACACACCGTGGCTCCACTCTGTACACCTCGCACACACGCGGCTCCGCTCCATATACCTCGTACACACGCGGCTCTGCTACATTCACACTGTAAATCCCTCCTGACCCCACAAATAAACTTCACCTCATCCAGCACCATGACCACCAGCACAGCAGAGTCCTGCATACACCGAAGAGCTGATCATATGATCCCTGACTCCTCCCCTCCATTGACATCTTCACAGGCCCTGTCAGCACAGTGTGCTGCTGTGTAGTGGAAAAGAAAGCCGGCTCACACTGCGGGGGGGCGCTACATGCGGGCGGTGGGGAGATACCTCGGGCACTGCTGCAGAAGGCTGAGTGCGCCCCCCCTGCCTGCTGTGCCTGGGGAAGATGAGCCCCAGCCCACCCTGGACACGTCCCTGGCTGTGGGGACACTGCTCAGGGGCCCCCAATGGTGATCTGTGCGGGCAGTGCCCAGGGGCCCCTCTTAGGGGCAAGTATTTTCCGCTACAGCGCATAGCGTTTAATGCTATGCACTGGAGCCCATAGAAACCCGCTGTTTACCTTGCCAACCACTGGTTGTCAAGGTAAACAGTGGTTTTCTATGGGCTCCATTGTCTGGCAGCGCATAGCATTAAACACTCTGCGCTGCAATGGAAAATACTTGTATCAGACTAGGGTCACAACGCAAGTATGACCCTAACCTTCAGGGGCCCAGTGGGTCCTCTCCAAGCAGTCTGGGCCCTGGCTCTTGCCCGGGTGCGCCAGGTGCTGACGCCGGCCCTGCCCCCTCATCTTCTTCAGAGCTATCTTCGGGTCTAAAGCGCCTTACTTGCTCCCTCTCCCAGCAGATCCAGCAACGAGGTCTTCTCCTCTCCCGTGTACTGCAGACGCTGCTATCCGGCAGTGTGGTGATGACTCATCACCTGCTGCTGAGCGCTGTGACGGATGACGGGGCAGGAAGTCGAATGGACTCCACTGACCCCAGAAGTGCAGGGGCGCGTGTTAATTTTCAATTGTGCCTTAAAGGCACAATTGCAAATGTATACTGCACCCTGTGGCCCCCTCCCTCCTCCAAAAACACTCCGGATTTAATAAAGAGTTTGGAGGAGGGAGTGGGATTGAAAAAAAAAAACATTTTTTTAACTTGCCCCTGGTGCCGCCCCCTTGACACCTGGTTACCAAGGCACGTGCCTATGGGTGCCTAATGGGAAATATGGCCCTGATTATATGCACAACACACAGACCGTCAGAAGCCAGGGAAAGTTGGGTAGATTCTGTAGATTCAAAGCATACCAGAGAGAGATTATATGCACTGCACACAGACAGTCAGAAGCCAGGGAAAGCTGTTCAAATTTAGTAGATTCAAAGTGTACCAGAGAGAGATTATATGCACTGCACACAGACAGTCAGAAGTCAGGGAAAGCTTTGCAAATTTAGTAGATTCAAAGTGTACCAGAGAGAGATTATATGCACTGCACACAGACAGTCAGAAGCCAGGGAAAGCTGTGCAAATTTAGTAGATTCAAAGTGTACCAGAGAGAGATTATATGCACTGCACACAGACAGTCAGAAGCCAGGAAAGCTGTGCAAATTTAGTAGATTCAAAGTGTACCAGAGAGAGATTATATGCACTGCACACAGACAGTCAGAAGCCAGGGAAAGTTGGGTAGATTCAGTAGATTCAAAGCGTACATTGAAAGATGTAAAAATATGCAGAAAACTGCTAGTAGCTGGTTACCAAGAAGAACATAAATCCTGTCATTTATAGTGGTTTTAAACCTTGAAATAGAAAAATTAGCCACCCCATAAGATGTAAAGAAAATAAATTGAACCAGAGCAATGACTGTGATAGACATCCTTCAAAGAGGATTGTATTATTTTGAAGTGTTATGTGCGAGAAAGTATGCTAATTTCCTATATGATGTCACATAGCTTTTATGGTTTGTTTATCGAAGTATACTCCTGTTTCTCTAATAATATATTTATTTATACAAGTTTTACTCATATTACAAAGCATATCAATCTCATTCATTTAATATATTTAAATAGATGTGGTGACCTGTCTTCCAGATGCATTCCAGTGTGTAAGCTATTGTGACTACACAGGTCTCTCATTTTAAACTTGCAAATTCCTTATGACAGCAATTTTCTTTATCTTTCGCTCTGCTGTATTATGCAGCACTGGGTCAAAATGTATCACATTCCCTGTACAAACTTATTTAAAGTGGCTTTGTCTTAATGAGATAACCTGCTGCATTAAGAAGACGCATAGCTTGGTGTAGAAGCAGCTCATGAAGATTGATTTTTTTTCTCCATATCTCACCTTTTCAGAATAAAATGAGTCTTTATTTTATATGTCTGATCTGTCCTAGGTTATGTGCTAACTATCCAAACTAATAACTTTAATTTGAGTTACTAAACATAATGAATGTGTGAATTCTATTTCAGTACTTTATATTAAATAGCATTTACCCCAAAAATAAAATAAACAAGTCCTTGAGTTGTCCTTTTCTGTCAGCATGGTACAGATTGTATTCATTAATTTCTTAGCTCAAGGTGCTTTTGGATTGACAACTAATATGCAGACCATTAGTCTGTGTTCCCAAGTACAAATATTTTCCTGTCATGGTTCCAAAAAAAATATTTAAAGCTAAGACTAAGCATGTGTGAACATAGCCGTAAAACGCTGACAAGTGTTGACTCCGATCTGCCAAGATATTCGGTGATACTTTCTGAAACAAAATAAACATAGAAAGAAAAGATAAATGGAAACACACGGTTTACCAAATTGTTAAATGTTATTGTTACCAAATAATGTTTATAAAACACATGGGTTCAATAAATAAATGGGGTTGTTAATATTTTATTTGATTTCCAGCTTTCCATATAAACGTAAATATACATATACATAGTAATTGAAACTATCAAACGTACAACCAACAAACGAAAGTTCCCCGCCTCCCCTAATCCCTCCCCCATCCCGGCATTGCTCTTGTCCCAGATGAAACAGATAAAAAGAAAAGAATGAAAAGAAAAAAATACATGAGAATAAATGTAAAAAGATATTCATACATCTGTTCAATGACCCTGATCACGAAAACAGCTACGTAACTCAAGAAATTGCCAATCTCCCCAGGCCACCCTGTAGCTGTTCCAGCGAACACCAAGTGGAGTCCCGAAAGGGCAACACCACGGATATGATTTCCTCATCCGACACGTAATGTAATATAAATTCTCTCCATTTCTCAAAAAATGTCTCTGTTAGTTCATCTTTGTTCGACTCCGCATCTATGCTTTCGATCCTCATTGCTCTTTTGATATCAGAGACGATCAAGTCTCTTGGCGGTGGCCTGGCATCCAACCAGTGACGCAGTATCGCCTTCTTGGCTAATATTGCCACGGTGTGTAATATGCGTTGCTCATGTCTTGTGCTTGTCAGTGATGTAATGGAACACCCATCCGTCTCTGCCAAGGTCTTTTGAACCACCAGTAATCTCCCCTGCCATGGTATTCATGAAGGACCATAAAGGGCGTAATGCCCTGGGTTGTTCATTTTTGACTAATATTGGACAAAGAAATTAAGTTTCTTTATTAGATGGTATGGGGGAATAGGTATTCTCCTTGTGGAGAGCATTCTGCTTGCCAGCTGAGGAGACTTATACCATATATACTCGTGTATAAGCCGAGTTTTTCAGCACAAAAAATGTGCTGAAAAGTCCTCCCTCGGCTTATACACGGGTCATATACGGTATACAGCCCCCCCCCCCCGTTGTATACAGGGCCCCTCCCTTGCTTGTGGCAACCTGTAAAAGAAGATATCATTATACTTATCGTGTCGCCGCCGCTGCCGCTCTGTCACCGTCACCGCGCTATTCCGGGTCTTCATGCTTCCTTCACCGACGCACAGGAAATGACGTCATTGTCTGTGCGCCGGAGAAGGAAGCTTGAAGACCCGGAATAGCGCGGTGACGGTGACAGAGCGGCGGCGACATGATAAGTATAATGATATCTTCCTTTACAGGTTGCCACAAGCAAGGGGGGGCCCTGTATACAACGGGGGGGGGGGGGGCGGTATACCACTATGTACCGCTGTATACAGCTGGGGCTGCTGTATACCCCTCTGGGGCTGCTGTATACCCCTCTGGGGCTGCTGTATACCTCTATGGGGCTGCTGTATACCTCTATGGGGCTGCTGTATACCTCTGGGGCTGCTGTATACCTCTGGGGCTGCTGTATACCCTCTGGGGCTGCTGTATACCTCTGGGGCTGCTGTATACCCCTCTGGGGCTGCTGTATACCCCTCTGGGGCTGCTGTATACCTCTATGGGGCTGCTGTATACCTCTATGGGGTTGCTGTATACCTCTGGGGCTGCTGTATACCTCTGGGGCTGCTATACCCCTCTGGGGCTGCTGTATACCCCTCTGGGGCTGCTGTATACCCCTCTGGGGCTGCTGTATACACCCCTGGGGCTGCTGTATACCTATGGGGCTGCTGTATACCTCTGGGGCTGCTGTATACCCCTCTGGGGCTGCTGTATACCCCTCTGGGGCTGCTATATACCTATGGGGCTGCTGTATACCTCTGGGCTGCTGTATACCCCTCTGGGGCTGCTGTATACACCCCTGGGGCTGCTGTATACCTATGGGGCTGCTGTATACCTCTGGGGCTGCTGTATACCTCTGGGGCTGCTGTATACCTCTATGGGGCTGCTGTATACCTCTATGGGGCTGCTGTATACCCCTCTGGGGCTGCTGTATACCCCTCTGGGGCTGCTGTATACCTCTATGGGGCTGCTGTATACCTCTATGTGGCTGCTGTATACCTCTGGGGCTGCTGTATACCTCTGGGGCTGCTGTATACCCCTCTGGGGCTGCTGTATACCTCTGGGGCTGCTGTATACCCCTCTGGGGCTGCTGTATACCCCTCTGGGGCTGCTGTATACCTCTATGGGGCTGCTGTATACCTCTATGGGGTTGCTGTATACCTCTGGGGCTGCTGTATACCTCTGGGCTGCTGTATACCTCTGGGGCTGCTATACCCCTCTGGGGCTGCTGTATACCCCTCTGGGGCTGCTGTATACCCCTCTGGGGCTGCTGTATACGCCCCTGGGGCTGCTGTATACCTATGGGGCTGCTGTATACCTCTGGGGCTGCTGTATACCCCTCTGGGGCTGCTGTATACCCCTCTGGGGCTGCTATATACCTATGGGGCTGCTGTATACCTCTGGGGCTGCTGTATACCCCTCTGGGGCTGCTGTATACACCCCTGGGGCTGCTGTATACCTCTGGGGCTGCTGTATACCCCTCTGGGGCTGCTGTATACCCCTCTGGGGCTGCTGTATACCCCTCTGGGGCTGCTGTATACCCCTCTGGGGCTGCTGTATACCTCTGGGGCTGCTATGCCCCTCTGGGGCTGCTGTATACCCCTCTGGGGCTGCTGTATACATCCCTGGGGCTGCTGTATACCTATGGGGCTGCTGTATACCTATGGGGCTGCTGTATACCTCTGGGGCTGCTGTATACCCCTCTGGGGCTGCTGTATACCCCTCTGGGGCTGCTGTATACCCCTCTGGGGCTGCTGTATACACCCCTGGGGCTGCTGTATACCTATGGGGCTGCTGTATACCTCTGGGGCTGCTGTATACCCCTCTGGGGCTGCTGTATACCCCTCTGGGGCTGCTATATACCTATGGGGCTGCTGTATACCTCTGGGGCTGCTGTATACCCCTCTGGGGCTGCTGTATACACCCCTGGGGCTGCTGTATACCTCTGGGGCTGCTGTATACCCCTCTGGGGCTGCTGTATACCCCTCTGGGGCTGCTGTATACCCCTCTGGTGCTGCTGTATACCTCTGGGGCTGCTATGCCCCTCTGGGGCTGCTGTATACCCCTCTGGGGCTGCTGTATACATCCCTGGGGCTGCTGTATACCTATGGGGCTGCTGTATACCTATGGGGCTGCTGTATACCTCTGGGGCTGCTGTATACCCCTCTGGGGCTGCTGTATACCCCTCTGGGGCTGCTATATACCTATTGGGCTGCTGTATACCTCTGGGGCTGCTGTATACCCCTCTGGGGCTGCTGTATACACCCCTGGGGCTGCTGTATACCTATGGGGCTGCTGTATACCTCTGCGGCTGCTGTATACCTCTGGAGCTGCTGTATACCCCTCTGGGGCTGCTGTATACCCATCTGGGGCTGCTGTATACCTCTGGGGCTGCTGTATACAGCTCTGGGGCTGCTGTATACAGCTCTGGGGCTGCTGTATACCGCTCTGGGGCTGCTGTATATACCACTGGGGAGGCTGCTGTATACTACCACTGGGGAGGCTGCTGTATACTACCACTGGGGAGGCTGCTGTATACCACTGAGGGGGCCTGTATACCACACTGCTGGGGGTTGTATACCTGTGCTGGGGTCCACCCTCGGCTTATACACGAGTCAATAGGTTTTCCCAGGTTTTGGGGGCAAAAGTAGGGGGTCGGCTTATACACGGGTCGGCTTATACACGAGTATATACGGTAGCTGAAATGCTCATCTGGGAAATATGCAAATTATCATTTTACTGAGGAGGTGGACAAATTCTAATGCCTCCTAATAAAGGTAGCAATCCTAAACGTCATAATTGACTCTTTAACAAGCCTTTTAATATGACTTAGGATTTGTGCCAGATCAGAACTCCAAACTGCAGACACTGCGTTTCTAGGTGATTGCAGTGTCTGGGATTCTGATTTGTCTGTATGAGAGGCTGAGACGAGGTCTGGTGGAATAGCCATTTTCCTTGTGGAGAGCTTTCTGGCTGCCAGTTAAGGAGACTTACAGCCGCAATGCTCCTCTGGGAAATACACAAATTGTCACTTTAGTGAGGAAGTAGATGAACTCTAGTGCCACCTAATAAAGGTAGCAAGATAGCAATCCTAAAAGTCATAATTGACTTTTTAATAAGCCTTTTAATATGACTTAGGATTTGTGCTAGATCAAAACCCCAAACTGCAGATGCTGTACTTTGGGGTGATTGCCCCTCATGTGGCACTAGAGTTCGTCTATTTCCTCACTGAAGTGACAATTTGTGTATTTCCCAGAGGAGAATTGCGGCTATAAGTCTCCTCAGACAGCAGGCAGAACACTGTCCACAAGGAGAATAGCTATTCCCCTAGACCTTGTCTTAGCCACTCATACAGACAAATCAGAATCCCAGACACTGCAATCACCTAGAAAAACAGTGTCAGCAGTTTGGGGTTCTGGTCTGGCACAAATCCTAAATCATATTAAAAGGCTTGTTAAAGAGTCATTTAGGATTGCTACCTTTATTAGGTGGCATTAAGGCAGCATCACACGTGTCAACCAAGTCTGCGATATCGGAAGCAATGCCTGGTGCGAGCTCGCTTCTGACATCGCAGCCTTGGTGTCACACGGCAACATGTTGCCGGTGATGCTGCAGCGATGCGGGCCAACCCATCACTCTCTGGGCTGGGATCAACCCAGCGAGCGGTCCGCAGCAATACTGTGGTATAGGCTGGATCGCTGCCAACATCACTATAGAGGTTTCAGATGGCGCTATCCAGCCCTATCGCTGGTAGCAGATTGACAGGTTTATGTTCATGCTCGTAAACCTGTCAACCTGCAACCAGCAATAAATTGCAGTTGCGTCGCATTCAAAGGGTTAACAGAAAGTGCTGGGTTTCATAGATCCACCGCGCTGACCTCCAGGGCCCTGATGAAGTGATAACTGAAATCACGAAACCGGTAGGCAAATTACCCATTAAACAGAGTTTTATACATCACTCTGTTTGTCTTCACTGGAGGTCAGCGCGGTGGATCTATGAAACCCAGCACTTTCTGTTAACCCTTTGGATCCTTACTTTTGCTGGGCACCTGCTGCGACCATAACAGAGAGCGGAGTTAGTTGGTTGTGACTTGCACAACCAAATCAGGTGAGTCCTTCCACTAAAAGGGGGGCACTGAGGATAATTGTACAAAAGGAAATTACTCTATGTGCGCTCCATTTCCCTTTTTAGTTGCGTCGCATTGTCACACAGCACGACGCACTTGCTATATCGCGAGCGACATCACTGATGCATCACTTTTTAGTGATATCGCTCGCAATATTGATAAGTGTGACGCCACCTTTTGAGCTCATCTACTTCCTCACTGAAGTGACAATCTGCTTATTAGATAGTACAGATGGAAATTGTTTTGCCTGCTGTAGTCAGTTATTTCACAGCCAGCATCATGATTGTGAGAATGAGGAGAATTCATTATACAGTTCTCAGGCAGATATACAACTTATAAATAATTAGAATTCATATGCAGCAACGTTTAAAAAAGAAATGAATATTTATCAATCATAAAAGAAAATGAGGATAAAAATTAAGTCACTGTGGATGATTTGGCAGTATAAACAGTGATCTAGGAAGGAATATTGAAAAGATTTTCAAAGTTATCCATACCATAATTGAAAAATGATGATAAATATACATTAATTAAAAACATGTTTAATAATTACATGTATAGTTAGTATTAATATTTTGGAGTTTGAACATGTTATCCTTTGTGTGTCTTACATATATCCAGTCACTTTTTTATGTGCTTATATTTTTGTGCACATTTTCTGTTCTCAGTTGGGTTTACTTATTTCTTAGGGACAGTATACACTGTGTGCAGAATTATTAGGTAAATTGTATTTTAGAGGATTATTTTTATTATTGATCAACAACTGTGTTCTCAATCAACTCAAAAGACTTATAAATATCAAAGCCTAATATTTTTGGAAGTTGGAGTGTTTTTTTTTTAGATTTGGCTATCTTAGGAGGATATCTGTTTGTGCAGGTAACTATTACTGTGCAGAATTATTAGGCAACTTAAAAAAACCTAATATATTCCTATCTCTCACTTGTTTATTTTCACCAGGTAAACCAATATAACTGCACAAAAATTAGAAAAAAATATTTCTGACATGCAAAAACAAAACCCCATAAAATTAGTGACCAATATAGCCACCTTTCTTTATGATGACACTCAACAGCCTTCCATCCATAGATTCTGTCAGTTGATTGATCTGTTTACGATCAACATTGCGTGCAGCAGCCACCACAGCCTCCCAGACACTGTTCCGAGAGATGTACTGTTTTCCCTCCTTGTAGATCTCACATTTTAGGAGGGACCACAGGTTCTCTATGGGGTTCAGATTAGGTGAACAAGGGGGCCATGTCATTATTTTTTCTTCTTTTAGACCATTACTGGCCAGCCATGCTGTGGAGTAGTTGGATGCATGTGATGGAGCATTGTCCTCCATGAAAACCATGTTTTTCTTGAATGATACCGACTTCTTTCTGTACCACTGTTTGAAGGAGTTGTCTTCCAGAAACTGGCAGTAGGTCCGGGAGATGAGCTTCACTCCATCCTCAACCCGAAAAGGTCCCACAAGTTCATCTTTGATGATACCAACCCTTACCAGTACCCCACCTTCACCTTGTTGGTGTCTGAGTCGGAGTGGAGCTCTCTGCCCTTTACTGGTCCAGCCTCTGGCCCATCCATCTGGCCCATCAAGAGTCACTCTAATTTCATCAGTCCATAAAACCTTTGAAAAATCAGTCTTAAGATATTTCTTGGCCCAGTTTTGACGTTTTTTCTTATGTTTCTTGTTCAAAGGTGGTCGTTTTTCAGCCTTCCTTACCTTGGCCATGTCCCTGAGTATAGCACAGCTTGTGCTTTTTGATACTCCAGTAACGTTGCAGCTCTGAAATATGGCAAAACTGGTGGCAAATGGCATCTCGGCAGCTTCACGCTTGATTTTCCTCAATTCATGGGCAGTTATTTTGCGCCTTTTTTGTCCAACACGCTTCTTCCGATCCTGTTGGCTATTTGACATGAAAACGCTTGATTGCTCGGTGATGACACTTCAAAAGTTTGGCAATTTCAAGACTGCTGCATCCCTCAGCAAGACATCTCACAATTTTGGACTTTTCAGAAACTGTGAAATCTCTCTTCTGACCCATTTTGCTTAAGGAAAGACATTAGCCTAACAATTATGCACACCTTATATAGGATGTTGATGTCATTACACCACACCCCTCATCATTACAGAGATGCACATCACCTGATTTACTTAATTGGTAGTTGGCTCTCAAGCCTATACAGCTTGGAGTACAACAAAATGTATAAAAAGTATCATGTGATTAAAATATATACAAAATAATTTCCCTAATAATTCTGCACACATCGTATTGGAAAACGTTGACTGGCAGACTTTGTGCTCACAACCCACAATTCACAATATTTAGCTGTACAGTTTACAAAACCTGGCCTATCTTTTTCTACACAACAGTATACCACAAAAACAAATGTATGTGTGTGTACAGTTAACAGTTTCTCTTAACCTAAGAAATAGTTGAATGACCTGATGGATATAGAAAAATCAAAGATATTTATTCTAGTTTATTCCAATAATGTTGAGAAAAAATGTACGAATAAAATGAAAATATATATAATTTACAGTAAATACATATCAAGAAAATGAAGCTTACTAGAGTTATTGTTTGTACTATTGTATTTCCCAAAGCATTAACATCAACTATATAACTGTAAATTAGAACTGTACAAAATAACCTTGAGATGTGTATGACTATATATGTCATGCAATCAAAATGGCTTATTAAAGTAAAAGCTTATATGAAAGTATGTCTCCAACTACTGAACTTAGCATCTGTAATAACTGACAATGTCAGCAGGTCAACACCAGCATGACCACTGCAAATATTACACTATTATAATAAATCACTTTAAAGGAAATGAATCATCCAGAACTTTTATTAATTTCAACTAAACTAAACCTACATAGGTCTGCAAGACATACAGTAAATAAAATGCTGTATAGTATAATACAGTAATATGCAGTAATATATTTCAATTAATCTTATTTATAAACCGTTATTGGGCAAAATCCAAAGACTCATCTAAATGTGACAATTATAATATGTATAAAATATATTCATGGTAGTGAAAAATACAGAATTAGTCGTATTACACAACTCAAAAAAGTAAATAAAGTTATATGTATAAATACATGTGTGGTCAGTACAAAGGACTGGCACATGACTTCTTCCTTCCAAAGTCAATACTAAGGACTGGCGGGCACTCACTGCAGTGGATGAAAGATAATTCAGGCAGCTAAATAGGAAAGAGTTCTTTACATTTACAGCAGTCAGACTATGGAATGCTCTACCAGAAGAGGTAGTAATGACTGACACTATAACAGCTTTTAAAAAAGGGCTGGATAATTTGCTCAGTGCACATACCATATTTTTCAGATTATAAAATTCTCTTTTGTTCCCCTGAGTTTTGGAGGAAAGTGAGGAGTGTGTTTTACAATCCATATCTACAGTTTCTCTACTGTAGGGGAGGGGATCCAGCTTCGGAGTGGTGTCCAGGGACTGGAGTTGACTGGCTGTGGGCTGCAAAGACAGCCTGAGTTCACGTGCCCCTGCTCATTATGCTCATATAATATTCACTGCATCCTGCTATCTACTTCTCAGTGCTGAAGCTGCGCTGAGAGATGGATGGAGGAAGCGTGCATATTATATGAGTCTGCTCTCCAACCCCCCATCTTGAACTCACCTCTTTATTCTGCATATGCCCCCCCATCACTCTATATGCCTTCATACTGGTGCGCGCACTAAAATTATAAACACCTGCAACTTAACCTCTGCCACTCCCTGCCTGCAGCTTGCTGCCTTCTTCCTGTCTCTGTGCATGTCATTCAATCATGTGACTGGGGACAGCGAAGATGTCACTGAGTACCCTGGTCCAATAATCAGCACAGACACAGGAAGAAGGTAGCGAGCTGCAGGCAGGGACCAGAGGAGTTAAAGCATTTATTATTTTAGTGTGTGCATCAGCATGGATGGGGGAATATAGAGTGACGGCGGGCATATCCAGAATAGAGGGGATTAGTGCAGGATGTGGGGCTATGTACCATCACTGGGGGCCATATCCAGGATAGGAAGCTATGTATCATCACTGGGGGACATATCCGAATGGAGGGCTATATGTACCAAAACTGGGGGCCATGACCCGAATGGGAGGCTATGTGTACCATCACCAGGGGCCATCTCCAGGATGGGGAGCTATGTTTACCATCACAGGGGGCCATATCCAAGATGGGGGGCTATGTACCATCACTGAGGGCTATGTACCATCACAGGTGGCTATGTACCATCATAGGGGGCCATATCCAGCATGAGGGGCCTTATATCAGGATGGGGGGTGATGTACAAGGATGAGGGACATATATATACTAAATGTAAGAAAGACACTGGCACTATATGATGGACCCTATTTAACATAAAAATTACTTTTTTCTCTTTTCCTTCACCAAATTTGGGGTGCGTCTTATAATCTGGTGCATCTTATAAAGCAAAAAATATGGTAATATTGTTGGTTATAAGTGATTTAGTGACAAAAATGTATAAGGCGAAGGTCAGACGTGAGGCTGACGGAGCTGCTAAAATCTCTCAAATTCAGCTGCAGCGCATAGCGGTAACACTATGCACTGCCAGTGGAACGCTGCCCTATAGCAATCCGGTGTTTATATTTGCAGAGGTCACACACAAAGCTACAGGAAGTGCACTTTATAACAGTGCACAGGAAAATGCTGTAGACAGCGTTTCCTGTGCGTTGTGATAAAGCATACGTCCTGTGTGGCTACTGCTTAGGTAAACTGCAGGTTGCTATGGGGATGCATTCCACTGGCAGCACATAGTGTTATCGCTATACGCTGCGGCTGAATTTCAGAGATTTTAGCTGCTCCATCAGCCTCAAGTCTGACCCTAGCTTAACTGAACGAATGTTGAACTTGATGGACTTAGGGTATCCTTCAACCGATGTAATTATATAGACAACTAAGATACTAAGATAAATAAATATTGTGTTATTTGGCTTATGATTAAAGATGAGCGAGTACTAAAATGCAGGGGTGCTCGAAGCTCGGGCCGAGCATCCCAAGATACTCGTGTACTCGGCCCAAGCACCGAGCCCAATGTTATCCTATGGGAGTATATTTCTGGCATGACCCCCGGCAGCATGGATAAACCCTAAAAATGTAACAAAAGTATCAGAGCAGTGCACAAATGACATGGGAACAGCATGGGGAAGACCCTGTAAGCATTTCAGACTCCAAGGTCACTGCTGTGAACAATGTTGTCAGACTATTACGCCACTTTTACGGACTGTCAAGAAAACGTTACAAAATGAAACTAAAATGGATTTTCATGGAGAAAATATTAAGGACTCATATCCACTTGTGAGACAGAGTTGGTGTATGTTAGTTTTTTTGACTACATGAAAGATTTTTTGAAAAAAAATTGTGTGGAACTTTCATGCCCCTGGGAAGAGACGTACATGAAAGCCTCTTTAAATAATGTGCCCATTTTAAGGAAGTGGGTCTTTTGTAGTATTGCCCTAAGCAGGGCAGCCAAAAATTAGGCGGCACCCCAATGCCCCTGGATAGAGACGTGCATGAGGGCCTCTTTAAATATTGTGCCCATTTTAAGGAAGTTTGTCTTTTGTAGTATTGCCCTAGTAGGGCAGCCAAAAATTAGGAGGCACCCCAATGCCCCTGGATAGAGACGTGCATGAGGGCCTCTTTAAATATTGTGCCCATTATTAGGAAGTGGGTCTTTTCTAGTATTGCCCTAGGCAGGGCTGCCAAAATTTGTGTGGCACTCTGATGCCCCTGGATAGAGGCGTGCATGAGGGCCTCTTTAAATATTGTGCCCATTTTAAGGAAGTTTGTCTTTTGTAGTATTGCCCTAGTAGGGCAGCCAAAAATTGTGTGGCACTCTGATGCCCCTGGATAGAGGCGTGCATGAGGGCCTCTTTAAATATTGTGCCCATTATAAGGAAGTGGGTCTTTTCTAGTATTGCCCTAGGCAGGGCTGCCAAAAATTGTGTGGCACTCTGATGCCCCTGGATAGAGGCGTGCATGAGGGCCTCTTTAAATATTGTGACAATTTTAAGGAAGTTTGTCTTTTCTAGTATTGTCCAAGGCAGGGCAGCCAAAAGTTGGGAGGCACTTCAATACCCCTGGATAGAGGCGTGCATGATGGCCTCTTTAAATAATGTGCCCATTATATGGAAGTGAGTCTTTTGTAGTATTGCCCTAGACAGAGCAGACAAAAATTATCAGGCACCCCAATGCCCCTGGATAGAGACGTGCATGAGGGCCTCTTTAAATGTTGTGCCCATTTTAAGGAAGTTTGTCTTTTGTAGTATTACCTTAGTAGGGCAGCCAAAAGTTGGGAGGCACTTCAATGCCCCTGGATAGAGGCGTGCATGAGTGCCTCTTTAAATATTGTGCCCATTATAAGGAAGTTGTTTTTTTCTAGTATTGCCCTAGGCAGCGCAGCCAAAAGTTGGGAGGCACTTCAATGCCCCTGGAAAGAAACATGGAGGAGAGCCTCTAAATATTGTTCCCATTAAAAAAGAAGCGGGTCTCCTGTACTTGTAATGCCCATTGTGTAAGCATGGACTAAAACATTTACCCCTGGGGGTACTCATGAAACTACTGCCTAACTTTTGAACGGTTAGGGTGATCATCATCATAAATATGATGTAAAAAAATTATGTTTTCGTGGCATCATGAACCACGGTTGAATTGATCATATGATGGTGGCGGATTAGGAGAAGGAGGGGCAGTACAGCAAGTAGCCAAAGACATGAAGTGTGTACCGATAAGTGGGTGTGTGGAGGTGCATGGCAATTTACGGCACAAAATTTAAATTCCGCTATCATTTGGTGGTGGTGTGGTGAAGTCAGGCCCAATCCAGCCCTTGTTCATCTTGATCAGAGTCAGCCTGTCAGCATTTTCACTTGACAGGCGGGTGCGTTTATCAGTAATGATTCCACCTGCAGCACTATAAACACGCTCTGAGAAAATGCTAGCGGCAGGGCATTCCAGGACTTCCAAGGCATAGAGAGCCAATTCCAGCCACATGTCCAGCTTGGATACCCAATAATTATAAGGCACAGAGGAGTCTAGGAGCACTTTAGTATTATAGGCAAGGTACTCCCTCAGCATCTTGGCAAACTTTGCAGTCCTTGTTACACTACCCGCACCTCAGGGCCTGTGGTACGGGAGGTGCTGAGAGAAGAGTCCCAGATCTTTCAGAGTGTTCCTCTACCTCTACTGGATTGGATTTGTGCCTCTCTCAGCCGGATGCCTTGGTTGTCCACCGAATTGTGATCTCTGCCGCTAGCGTTTTCAAAAGGGAATTTTTTTACTAATTCCGCGACTATGGCCTTCTGGTACTGCAGCATTTTTGTAGACCTCTCCGCCTCAGGAATAAGAGAAATAAAGTTCTCTTTGCAGCATAAGTCTAAAAGTGTCACCAACCAGTAATGAGTGTCCGCCAAGATGTTGATAACGCGAGGGTCACGAGACAGGCAGAGTAACATAAAGTTAGCCATGTGCGCCAGACTGTTAACAGGCAAGACTTCAGGGTCCTCACCAACAGCATGACTGGCCATGCTGGCCTCATCCTCCTCCTCCTCCTCCTCTCCCCTGTCCTCTGGCCATCCACGCTGAACCGACGGTCTGACGGTTGTGCATGTATTACCGTCAATTCCGCATGAAAGTAGCTCTATTTCTTCATCCTTCTCCTCTTCGTCATAGTCCTCCAATGCACATTGGGATGAGATGAGGTTGGGCTGTGTGTAATCACCCAGTACGGTTTCTTGCTCCAACTCATCGTGTTCCGCCTGCAATGCATCGTCTTTGATTTTGAGCAGAGAGCGTTGTAGAAGACAGAGAATCAGGATTGTGACGCTTATGGTGGCGTCATCGCCGCTCACCATCTTGGTTGAGTCCTCAAAGGACGGTACATATGTCGGACATCCATAACCACTCCTGAGGTCTTATGTGTGGAGTTTGAACAGTATACAAATCCTGACCAACATGTGCAGTGTATAATTCCAACGCGTGGGGACATCACACACCAGTCTGTGAGCCAGAATCTGCAAACTCCACTGAAAGCGGGCAAGAGCGGCAGAAGCAGTAGGTGACTTTCTAAAATGGGCACACAGGCGGCGCACTTTGGCGAGCAGATCAGACAGCTCCGGGTAGGATTTAATAAACCGCTGAATCACGAGGTTGAGCACATGGGCCACGCATGGAACATGTGTCAGCTCGCCTCGCCTCAGAGCCGCCACAAAGTTTCGGCCATTGTCACACACGACGATGCCTGGCTGTAGGTTCAATGGTGTGAGCCAGTGATCTGCCTGCTGTTTCAGAGCTGTCCACAACTCTTCAGCGTTGTGGGGTTTGTCACCTACGCATATTAGCTTCACCACAGCCTGTTGCCGCTTAGCCATGGCAGTGCTGCAGTGCTTCCAGCATGGGACTGATGTGGAGGGTGAAGTGGAGGAGGAGGAGGAGGAGGAGGCTGAGGAGCATGACGTTATGGAGCTGTACACTGTGGGAAAAACCCTGACAGAGTTAGGGCCTGCAATCCTTGGTGTCGGAAGGACGTCTTCCATCCCAAGCTAGGACTGGGTCCCGGCTTCCAGAATATTAACCCAGTGTGCCGTCAGCGAGATGTACCGGCCCTGCCAACAAGCACTTGTCCACGTGTCCATGGTTAGGTGGACTTTGCCTGAAACTGCATTGTTAAGGGTGTGGCGCCCCGCAACGAGTGCGTCACAGGAGGGTATTGCAGCCACAAGCGCAGCCGCAATATTCTCTGACTCAGCAATGACCTGGTTAATTTAGAAATCCAACCCAGCATACATCACCTAGAATAGAGGGCCAATCCTAGGTCCTGGTGGGCGGAGTGCTAGGGTAGTGCAGAAGAACAGACACATGGTCTAGAGAGAAGAAGTCTAGAACCTGAAGAGAGCAGACTAGAACTTGGAGAGGAGCGGGGGCTCCGCACCCCGTGCGGGCCCCTGGGCCGTCACCGGTCGGGTGTCAGCACCTGAGGCCTTAACCACCGGGATTGGGCATTTCTACACGGGTTCCCAAAAGACTCCCGTGCCCACAACTCACAGCCGGTTCACTGGTACCGAAGCTGGCAGCAGTTCACCTCTGCTACGCGAACCAGAAGAGTGGAGGATTAGCTTTACAGGAGCACCCCACCAACAGCCAATTTCCAGTCGTCTAACCAGCGGTGTACCCACTGAGGGACCCAAGGCTCCCCAAAACATCCAGAACGTACAGCATGGATAGGGCATTGAAGCAGCCTCCCCGTACCCGATCTGGTATTCCTGGGCGACATTGGCAACCACTTAGCTAGAATGGAGGAGCACTACGGATTTCTAAGGGACACCATCACTGCTGAGTCCACCCGGTCTACTACTCAACCACTGTATACCATGTATTGCCTGCTGGTTACAGTAAAGACCGTTATAGAGACTGTCTGTGTCCGTGATTCCTTATGAACTGTCCGTCATTAACTAGAAGGTAACCGCAGCTGCCGCACAACATCTTGAGCAGCTCCAGCCCCCGGGGATCACCGCTCAGCCTGTGGGGAGCGTAACATCTTGCTGCTGTCAATCCCCCGGGGGTTCCGCAGCGTCGGTAGCCCTTACCGAACTACTCATAGGTGGCGTCATGAAGAAAACAAATTAAAACCCCTTTAATCTGTTCCCGCAAGACGTCTTCACTTTTGATCTGCACTACACCGGGCCCCACTACCGGAAGGCGCGGTCCACCCGTGACAAGGAAGGAGAAGAATCGCCTGTCTAAACCGGAGTCAGCCGGCCTCGGTGAGTCAGAAAATGGCGTCACGAACAGGATACGAGCAGGCCCGTCACCCAATGGGTATATTGTGCTTAAACTGGACTTTATTGTCTACAATTGGACTTTGTTCGTCCCTAAAAGAACTTTCCCGCCTTTACACCATTGGGTCAAGATGGCGCCCAAGATGGCGTTCCCGCCACAAGAAGCCGCCACGTGAAGCCCAGGAGTGAGTCAACCCCCCCCTCACCGTGGGAGGGCCAAAGACAAAAGGCGCCAAACTCTTTGTCCGCCCTGATTGCTCGAATCAACCATGGGGGCGGACCCCAAAGACTTTTCCCACGATTGGACTATGAAAGCCCAGAGGAAATGGGAGTGTCATAGATAGACACACCGACAGAGAGAGAAGACCTTCTTCACCAGCTCTACCAGAACGTCTTACCGGTTGAACGGGTGTGGTCTCCCTCCAAGAAGAGAATGGCCAGCACGAGACTCCAAGACCTGATGCGGGAGGTCGAGGCGGAGGCCAGAGCAGCCATAGGCCAACCGGGTCCGGATCCTGCCCTTACTATAGACGGCAGCCCCGACTTCTGGCTAGAGGCTCTACAAGACCTCCGGGTGCGACTACTTGAGACTGTGGAATGGACGATTCGCCGCTGGAGCGCGACCTTAGGCAGAAGACTCCATCATGCGATGCAGCAGAGCCGACCGGGTACAGCTTCTCCAAGCCCAGACGACGTCGCCAGCTTCTCAACAGCCTCACCGTCGCCCACTACCTGTCCTGCTTCGTCACCGGAGCCCATAGACTGTGTTATTCCCGTGAGGACCACGGCTCGACCCGTTCCAGCGGACGATACCGCAGCCGACCTCGTTCCAGAGCCGGAGCTTCCAATACGCTCCCACGAAGAAGCCGACCTCTACCTGGTTCCACCTGCGGAACCCGCGACTGGTTTCCACGCTACCGAGACTGTCGCCTGTTTCTCCCCTGAACCGGAGGCCTCCTCTGCAAATACAGAGGCCTACCTGGTGACCGGGATTGAAACACCACTTCCCGCTGCTACAGAAGAAGAGGCAGGCAGCCTGGAAGTCCTGCACAATGACCCCGAGGAGAACTTTGCAGCACAGCCACCCACCGATCCAGAGGATTCCATCCCATCATCTTCACCAGCCGAGCAGCCCGACGTAGTCATCGAGGAGGTTGAGGAGGATGACGAGGAGACCTACAGTCCAGCTGAGGATCTCTACACCGGGTTCGCCTGGGGAGACACAAGGAACCCTTCTGCCGGGCGATCAGCTCGGGTGCACTGGTCGGGTGCCGCCGCAACAGCATCTTCTCCGATTCTGTTGAACCGGGCTCCACTCCAGACTGCCCACCAAGCTCGAGCGGTTCAACAACCAGCACGCCGTAGTGACTTTATCCACACGCCGCATCACTCCGACGAAGAGGTACGTCGTATCCGGAGAGACGAGTGGCACACTCGACTGCAAGCCAACATGCAGGCTCGTGCCGAGGCCCGCCGCCAATCTCCATTGCCTGAACAATTCCGTAAAACCGGGTGGGTAAGCACATTTAACTTGTCCACCGGGTGGGGATTCGTAAGGGAGGAGGGTGTGAGTACTGAAGTGTTTGTGGGGCGCCGTGATGTGGAAACGCACCTACCGCGAGGCCATCCAAGCCGAGACTTGTATAGAGGGGACATTGTAACCTATGAGCGCCATATATGCCGTGATGGGTGGTTCGCTATACGAGTCCGGAACACTGCCATTCATCAGTGACTTAAGTTGTTGTTTGAACTTTGCTATTAAAAGAGACTTCTTCTTGTTTGCACCGTAACACCGCGACTTGGCGGCTACAGCCTGAACTTTTATTCTAAGGACAGCCGACCGCCCGCCGGGTCCGCGCAATGTGTTAACCTGTTTATCTACCTCACTTTTATGCATATATGACCTGTCATTAATAAAAGTGTACTACCTGTTATAAAATATAAAAACCTCTGTAATGTGAGTAGTGAGACGCTTGGGGACAAGCGTATTCAACCAAGGGGGAGTGTGGCGCCCCGCAACGAGTGCGTCACAGGAGGGTATTGCAGCCACAAGCGCAGCCGCAATATTCTCTGACTCAGCAATGACCTGGTTAATTTAGAAATCCAACCCAGCATACATCACCTAGAATAGAGGGCCAATCCTAGGTCCTGGTGGGCGGAGTGCTAGGGTAGTGCAGAAGAACAGACACATGGTCTAGAGAGAAGAAGTCTAGAACCTGAAGAGAGCAGACTAGAACTTGGAGAGGAGCGGGGGCTCCGCACCCCGTGCGGGCCCCTGGGCCGTCACCTCTCGGGTGTCAGCACCTGAGGCCTTAACCACCGGGATTGGGCATTTCTACACGGGTTCCCAAAAGACTCCTGTGCCCACAACTCACAGCCGGTTCACTGGTACCGAAGCTGGCAGCAGTTCACCTCTGCTACGCGAACCAGAAGAGTGGAGGATTAGCTTTACAGGAGCACCCCACCAACAGCCAATTTCCAATCGTCTAACCAGCGGTGTACCCACTGAGGGACCCAAGGCTCCCCAAAACATCCAGAACGTACAGCATGGATAGGGCATTGAAGCAGCCTCCCCGTACCCGATCTGGTATTCCTGGGCGACATTGGCAACCACTTAGCTAGAATGGAGGAGCACTACGGATTTCTAAGGGACACCATCACTGCTGAGTCCACCCGGTCTACTACTCAACCACTGTATACCATGTATTGCCTGCTGGTTACAGTAAAGACCGTTATAGAGACTGTCTGTGTCCGTGATTCCTTATGAACTGTCCGTCATTAACTAGAAGGTAACCCCAGCTGCCGCACAACATCTTGAGCAGCTCCAGCCCCCGGGGATCACCGCTCAGCCTGTGGGGAGCGTAACATCTTGCTGCTGTCCATCCCCCGGGGGTTCCGCAGCGTCGGTAGCCCTTACCGAACTACTCATAGGTGGCGTCACGAAGAAAACAAATTAAAACCCCTTTAATCTGTTCCCGCAAGACGTCTTCACTTTTGATCTGCACTACACCGGGCCCCACTACCGGCAGGCGCGGTCCACCCGTGACAAGGAAGGAGAAGAATCGCCTGTCTAAACCGGAGTCAGCCGGCCTCGGTGAGTCAAGGGCACGTATGATGTTTTGTGACACTTTCTTATGTAATGCGGGGACTGCACACCGAGAAAAATAGTGGCGGCTGCGGACCGAGTAGCGTGGGACAGCCGCCGCCATCACGTTGCGGAATGCTTCCGTCTCCACCAGCCTAAAAGGCAACATTTCCAGCGCAAGCAGTCACGAAATGTGTGCATTTAGAACTGTGGCATGTGGGGCGTTGGCAGCGTATTTGCGCCTGCATTCCAAAGATTGGTGTATGGATAACTGAACGCTGCGCTGGGACAAGGACGTCGTTGATGATGGTGCTATTTCTGCTTGTGCAACTACAGGTGAAGGACAGGAGGCATCTTCGCATGCAGTATGGACAGGGGATTGTCTTGCACGCACAACAGTGGAAGACGCAGTGGTGTAACCCGCAGACACTGCTCCTGGACTCTGCTGTACATCCCACAAAGTTGGATGCTTTGCTGCCATGTGCCTGATCATGCTGGTGGTGGTAAGGCTGCTAGTTTTGCTACCCCTGCTGATGCTGGCATGGCAGGTGTTGCAAATGGACTTTTTGGAATTATCTGCAGACACCTTAAAAAAACAGCCAGACTCAGGAAGCCCTAACAGTTGTACTGGCAACTTCTGTTGTGTTGTTGTTCCGGGGAACGGTTGCCTGCCTTCTGCCTGCGGACACCACCCTGCTTCTTCTGGCCTGTTGTCAAACTCCCCCTGTGCACTGCTGTCCTTGCTCTGCATGTCCTCCTGCCAGGTTGGGTCAGTTACTGGATCATCCACCACGTCGTCTCCCACTTCCGCACCTTGGTCCTCCTCCTGACTTTCTGGCAATTGTGTCTCATCATCGTCCACCTCTTGTTGAGACACGGTCCCACCATTGTCTTCATGAGACCGTGGCTGCTCAAATATTTGGGCATCGGTACATACGATTTCCTCATGACCCACTTCAAGTGGAGCTGGCGAGAGGCGAGAATCTAAGAATGGATAAGGGAACAGCTCTTCAGAGGGTCCAAGTATGGGACCAGTTATGTCCGGGGCCGGGCACTCGGTATGGTGGAAGGAAGGAGTATCAGGGTGTGGAATGTGCAGTCCAGTCTCATGGCTACTGACACTTGACTGTGTGGAAGACAGGGTATTTGTGGTGGTGACAAACTGACTGGAAGCACTATCCATTATTCAACTAACAACCTGTTGACGCTGGTCTTGGTTTAATAGCAGTGTACTGCTGCAGTCCCCTAGAAATTGAGACAGGAAGGTCGAGCGAGATGGTGTGGGCGTTTGTTTTGGCACAATTCCAGCTTGCACACGGCCTTGGCCTCTGGCTGCACCACCATCACGTCCAGTTGCTTGTCCCTTGCCACCGGCCTTGCGCATTTTCAATGTTATGCTGCCTGCATACAGCTAAATGAAGGCGTCCAAAAGATGGTTTTTAACTACACACTGAGATTACAGATTACAGCGGTCTAATCCCGGCAGCTGAAACGGTCAGACACAAACGCTGACTCGTAGACTGTTTTGGCGTATACTACTTGGAGTTACAAGCCACTCCTGCGGCACTAAGATGTTAAATGAATACAGACAATAGTTGTTTTTTAGCTGGACACTGAGATTAGAGATTAAAGCCCAGCAGATGGACTGGTCAGACACAAACGCTGACGAGAATACTGAGTCTTTTAGCATATCCTAATTTATGTTGCAACCTACTCCTGCTGCACTAAGATGCTAAATGAATGCAGACAAGAGTTGGTTTTTAGCTGGACACTGAGATTAGGAATTAAGGCCCTGCAGGTGGACTGCTCAGACACAAACACTGACGAGAATACCAAGTGTTTTGGTGTATCCTAATTTATGCTGCAACCTACTTCTGCTGCACTAAGATGCTAAATGAATGCAGACAAGAGTTGTTTTTTAGCTGGACACTGAGATTAGAGATTAAAGCCCAGCAGGTGGACTGGTCAGACACAAACACTGACGAGAATAGCGAGTCTTTTGGCGTATCCAAATTTACGCTACAACCTACTCCTGCCTATAGAGAGCTAAATTAATCCCTAAAAGCACTGTTTTGGGATGGATGAGATTTCCAGGCTGTCCACCAGCCCCAGATGTGATGCAAGCTGGTATACTGGCACAACGAAGTTTGCTATATACCCTGCCTCTCTGCCTGCCTGTATACAGCTCTATTAGTCCTCAGAAGGACTGTTGTGGTAATTAGACTGGCAGCCCTGCGCCTACACTAGCTGAAAGACCACAAATCTGTCCCTCAATCAGCAGCACCTCTCCCTACACTGACTGTGGAGCAGAGTGACGAGCACAGTGCGGTCAGGTCTTATAAAGACCTGATGATGCTGTGCGGCCAGCCAATCACTGTAATGCCACAACCAAAATGGCTGTGGCATTACAGTGTCTGTCAGCCAATCCCTGCATGCAGGCTGGCTTTGTAAAGAGTGCCAACATGCAGGGAGGTGGACCCCGAGCATAGCAAGAGTATTGCGAGATTACTCGCCGAGTACCCCGAGTACCGAGATATTCGTGCGAGTACCGAGTAGTGACAAGCATACTCACTCATCCCTACTTATGATCTGAATGGCTGCATGAGAGCTTAGTTTTAGTACTGAGACTTCTGCAGCCAGGTTATTTCTACACTATGAATGGAAGTTGCTAAGGTACCTAGGAGTAAGAAATTTCTATACTAGAAACTTGTGTTTTTCTTCCTTTGTCACAACAATTACAAAATCCAAAATGGTTCTTCCCTGGATTTAAAAGTAAACTTGCTTCCACCTGACCCCACCAACAGTTCACAACAGCACTAGGTGAATATTCTAGCAATCAGTAGGAGATGCAGTATTCCGCTACTGGCCCCAAAATTGTTTAAATCACTTGTATATATAAAAAAAGAACTCTCATTCTGTTTTGTAACCTCTGAATGTGGTTACTGCTATATTCTGAATTTTCCAGCACTTATTGTATTAACATGGGTTATAATTTTAACAATTTTATATTTCTATTATTATTTATTAATTTTAAGTTTTTTTTTTAATCTTTTATAGTAACTTCGCTTCATGATTAGTATGCCATTTAGCTGGTCCATGAAAGAACTTACTGTCGAACATATCCATAATGAAAAGTCATCGAAAGAATTGAGACAATACAAGATTCTTCAAAGGGATCCAATAGAATTTCTTTGCACTATTCATATATTTATATATTTTGTATAGGTATATGAATTTGAATATTTGTATATGATAATATGGTAGAGGGGTATAGATTTATTTAACTGTGTACTTGTTCTATTGGGGTAATCATGTCTTTATCATTAATAATTGTCTTTTTCTTGTCATTTTGTAACTTGTGTTTATTCTGTGGTGTTTTATGGGTGTATATATGTCATATTATGTTAGTAATAGGTCAAGTCCGAATTTGTAAGTCCTTTCTCCCTTCTTATTTTTTTTCCCTCCTCTTGGCTTTCATTCCTTCATGGTATTCCGTAACAAGTGAGTGGTATTTACCCTTCAGTGCGCATGCGCGGGACGGCACACTCTGGGCAGCTTTGGTGGGCATCAATTTGCCTCTCCAGGATGCGGACACCACTTCCGCATTGCGGGGCTGTTTTTTCGCTTCCATGGCGACGCTATGACGTACCACGGAGGTTTGAACGTCGCGACGCTCGGTTGTCTCCTAGGCGACATATCTGGGCGTCGCGATGTTCGTGCCTATGTGCACACGCTCCAGCACATGCGCCGCTTAGATGAATGGGTTATAAAGGCACGGAGGCAGAGTATTACATCCGGAAGCACCATATATGGAATGATGGGGCGTACTGATTGTACGCCTTGTGATGGATGAAATCTGATCCAGCTGGGTTATAAGATTCTGATTTGTGGAGCTTAATTTCTAATGACTTTAGTGTGTGTATATAAGGGTGCTGGTTGTCCATTATGACTAACCCCCAGAAGAAGGCAGTAGCCGAAATGAAAGCGCACGTAGGGGCATTCAGGTGGCCTGCTAGTGTCCAGGTAAATGTGTAAGGCTGCATTCACACATTGCGTATTTTGCTGCGCTTTTTTATGCACGCTTTTCAAAATACGCAATGTGTTTTGTGTGTGCCAGCAAAGTGAATGTGAAATTCACTTTGCAGTGCAGACATTGCGTAAAAATACGCAGTGCGTTTTCAGGGAGAAAGCGCAGCTGCGTAAAGAATTGAGATGTCAATTCTTTATGCAGCTGCTCCTGTGTTTTCTCTCTGCGATGTCACAGAGGGGAGGAAGAATCCTGCTTCCTCCTCCCCTCTGTGACAGCAGTGACCGCCCATTAGATTTCACAATGTATTAATATACACTGTGAAATCTAAATTAAACAAAAGCAAGTGAATGAAAAATAAAAAAACAATGAATACTTCACCTGTCCAATGCCTTTTCACGGTGTTCGGTGTCCGGTTCCAAGTGAGATGTCTTCTGCCAGGACCTGTGGTGACATCAGAGGGGCGTTCCCGACGCTGATTGGCTGCTCGTACATCGAACATCGGGAAAAGGCGTCGGACTGGTGAAGTATTCATTCTTTTTTATTTTTCATACACTTGCTTTTGTTTAATTTAGATTTCACAGTGTATATTAATACACTGTGAAATCTAATGGGCGGTCACTGCGCCCACTGTGAATCACTGCGCTTTCCGGGGTTAAGAAAGCGCAGTGTGTGAAAGCCCCTGCGTATTTTGTTGCGCTTTTCTGCGCGGCCGAAAAACGCAGCAAAAAGCGTGCACAAAAAAGCGCAGCAAAATATGCAAATGTGTGAACGCAGCCTAACATGGTCAATACTCTGAACTAATGGTGATTGTTTATATTGCTATAGCTGGATTTAATTTTATGACACGGTGTTAGTTTGTGTTAATAATTAGAATTAGTAATTTTACACTTATTGGTCTGCACTTCAGTATGGAGTGTATATTTTTTATATTGTACACTTTTCCTTGAACGGACTATGTCCATAATCGTTTTGCACTAGACACTTTGAGTAATTATTAATGTGGTTACTTATTTTTGCACTTTATCTTTGTCTATAGCATATTTATACCTATATATTGCCATTTATATGATTAAGAGGCACATGTAGACCACGACATAGTCTGGATATCCATTGATTTTTATTTACTGTTTTTATATTCAATTTAATAAAGATTTATATATTTGCATTATATACAGCCCTCTTTCTGATTTATTATTATTGCTGTATGCAATATTGTAGTTCCATGATTTTATAGGATACAAATTTTTGAACTTTTTAATATATATTAACAAATTCAGTGTCCTTCTGCAGGTTTAATTTTGATTTTACTATGAATGGAAGTTGCTAAGCTACCTAGGAGTAAGAAATTTCTATACTAGAAACTTGTGTTTTTTCTTCCCTGGATTTAAAAGTAAGCTTGCTTCCACCTGACCCCACCAACAGTTCACAACAGCACTAGGTGAATATTCTAACAATCAGTAGAAGATGCAGTATTCCACTACTGGCCCCAAAATTGCTTAAATCACTTGTAAGTTCAATTGCCACTCAAACTCCAACTAAGGCTGGCTTCACACTGCAGTTTTTCACTGATCAGTGTCCATCAGTGTTTGGGTGCCAAAACCAGGAGTGTCTCCAAAACTCAGAACAGCTGTCAATCTTTCATTCTAGTTTTTCTATGCAAGTTCCTCTCCTGGTTCCTCTCCTGGTTTTGGCACCCAAACACTGATGGACACTGGTCAGTGAAAAACTGCAGTGTGAAGACAGCCTCAGAGGATGATCCCCTCCTGGCCAGGAACTCTCTATTGGCCATTACAAACGCTGAGATCACAGTCTCTGGAATCAATTAATGAGAAGAGCAATGAGCAGCATTCAAAACTGGACTGCTTTACTAAAGCTGACTTTAATGCAATATCTGCCTTTGACAAAGCAGTGATAGAATCCACAATAAGTAATATGTTACAGGCAGGGGTGCACCAAGCCCCACTGCCGCCTGAGCCGCGGCACCGATTAACGGGGGGGGGGTGCTAGTGGAGCCCAGCACTGCCGCCCCTTCTGCCTCGCTACCGCCGCCTGAGCCGCGGCAGTGAGTACCGGGGGGGTGCTGTTGAAGCCCGGGGCGCTGCCGCCCCTACTGTAACTCTCCCCCGGCGGTCGCCGCTTACCTGCGGTGCGCGCGGGGGTGAGCGGCCAGCGCCATGACAGGGGGAGGCTGTGTGCATGAGGCGCCGCCCCCTTCTGCACTGCCGCTCCCCCTGCCTGCTGCCGCCTGAATGACAGGGCTCACACTGTTCAATGGACGGTGCGGCCCTGCCTGTAACATATCCACCAAGATAACTATTCCTAGATAAAGTGGAAAGGTTAGTGCAACCTGTGGAATGAGGCAATTTGAAGGGGATAATTAATTACCCAGGTATCTACAATTTAACAAATAATTTTCTAGTTATTTGATAAGTTAGTGACAAGGACAAATTTTGACATGTGTCATTTTATGTGATAATAACTCTGGGATGCTTCAACATTAATAATAGTAATTTTGAGACTTTTTTCATTTTTTATTAATGGAAAATGTAAGTCGATATGTTGATATTTTTTAATAAAAATATCAGACTTTTAAGTTTGTTAACAATTTGTAAATTTTAAATGATTATCACTTTATTCAAATAGTCACATCACAAAAATAGTTCAAAAATGTAACATTTCTTATATGTCTGCTTTACATAGATGTAACATACATCATACCTGAGTAGCAGGTGCAGGAAACACTATTGGACCCAGACATAGGTGCCGAGCAGTGGTGTGGCTTTTCTGCAGTGTTTTGCAGTTTGGGGTGTCACGGCAAAATGCCTGATTCTTATCTGGTTAATGGACGGAGGAATAACAGACACTAAGTCTTAGATTGCAATATCAAAGTATTCCTAAGGGGAGGTGCCCCAACAGGTTTATTATATAGACAGAAGCTAATGCATAGATCAATCAAGCATTAAAGTCATTGGTTACATTCTTAATTCTTTTACAATGATTGGTTCCCCAACATTATCTGCTTCATGTTGATTGGTTCTTTATCATGTAAACAGTTGGCAGAGGATATAGGGACTTTCCATGTCCCTTAATAACCCCTGGCAGGGTGTGTGTCTCTACCCCCTTATCTTATCTTAACCAGATGGGGGACCCTGTGGACATGTCATCTTAGGAGTCTGGACGCCATCTTAGGAGTCATACATATAATTGTGTATATATGTATATTCTTCAGTAAATCAAACAATTACTCATTAAAACAATTATTCAACAATGTCAGGTAATTGCTCTGACAGGGGTGTCATGGTGCTTCTACCTGGTTCCTGGTGTGGCGCCCCTGCGACCAGGAGGCCACATAGGGAACTGCAGCCAGGTAGCATGGAAGACAGTTTACACAAACACCCTCACAGACATCCCACACACCACTAGGAGGCAGCACAAAACTCGGAGCCCGGAACTCTAGGCGGGCAAGGGGTGGTGGGTTTAGAGGACAGTGGGTGGGACAGCATGTAGGTCAGGTGACAGAAGATAGAAATAGAGGAAGAGAGGAGGAAGGGGTCAGTAGGCCGGAGTGAGCCGAGCAGCTAAGATACGGAGTAGGCTGAACAGCACAGAACAGCTGTAGGATGAGAAGCAAAGACCGAGCTGAAAAGACCAGAGTAGGCCAGAGGGTGCCAAGCAGAAAGAAGGAAGCACATGTTCTGGAGGAGTGGGGCTGATGGAGTTGCAGAATCCAAAGCGCCAGAGAAACCATGGAGAGAAAGCACATCCATAGTCAGCACCCCAGGAGTGTGAGGAAAGAGAGGACCACCAGCACTGGGTCCTAGGAACACGGCAGCCCTGACCATCTCCTGGCGGAGTAGCCTTCCATATTGAAACCAGAATCACACGGGTCAGGAGGGAGCCTGATAGTGCCTTGCGGGAGAGGACTATTGGAGGCTAGGCAGACTGCAGAGAGTCGGCTCTGACGGGGAACCGAAGATCCACCCGATATCCCCAGATTCACTGACGGGAAGCTCCGATTCTAGGTTGGAGCTCCTGCCTAAAGGACAGACAGCTCAGTGGCGACCACGAGGACCCACAAGGGTCCGAGCTACTGCTGCACTGTCCGGAGACACACACAGAGACAGAGAACAAAGCCTGGAAAGGACCATAGAGAGAGTGAGGGGTCACAGAGTAGTAACATGGCTGCAGGGAGTTTAAAGGAACCCAGAGTGAAAAGTCTGTAACCCGTGTAAGAAGTGAACTGTAACCTGAACTGTTGTACTAAGAGAACTGCACAGTAAACCCGGTGAACCCTGCTTCCGACTCCCGTGTATGATTATTTGCAGGCAAAACTTTATGATACCATTGCTCCCTTGTCTGTGAATGATTCCTTCCAGCAGGACAGCAGACAGGTCCCACCTGGAGAGCCACAGCCTGTCAGCTCTACACACTGGCTGGAAGAAGGCTGCAGCAGCAGGAAAGTAAGTGAACTGCACCTATTGCAACCCTCCATCATACACTTTAACTATCGCTGCCCGGGGAACCCAGCTCTACCCGCGGAGAGCTATTCCATCTACAGCTGCCTAACATCATCCCTGGCGGTTCTCATCATTGACCACACACCGTGGGTGGCGTCACGACAAACTATAATCCATTGTACATATTCCCCTTTTACTTGTGTGGGCCCGGGACACGGTCCGGACCAGGACCTCCGTGACATCCCCAGCAGCGACCCGGTCCGGTAACGAGTACCCCGTCCCAGTGGGCTCCACACTGGCGCTCCACAACGGTTCCCACGATACATCTAGATGAGAGAGGTAGGAAGCAAAAAAGTCAGACTGGACCTTAGTATGAGCAGTTCAATCTGTTTACTAGATAACACAAGTGGTTTACATCTTCTTCAGCATTTAGCTGCACTACTGGATTTCCATACAGGTTCTGGCTGGATGTCAACTGGATGGGTATTTGATGTAGCAAATCTTTAACTGCGATTTGTCCTGGCTGCAATGGGCACTGAAATGACTGTCTGGCAGGGTACCTGACATTAGCTGCCCTTGTAAGGCTTGCTTATCACATCTAGCTGGGCATGATTCAACTGCCAACTGTCATCTCTCCCTGGTTATCAGGCTATAGAGAATATTGATCATCCCTCCTCCTATACAGTCAGTTGTTAACACTTATGCCACAACCTGCTGCTCTCTAGTGGAATTACAAACAAGCAACTTACATTTAATTTGACACAGTAACACCGGACAATACATTGAACCATAAATTATTCTACAGACCTCTATGAATGCAGAAACTTTTGCAATAGCCCTTTCTAAACATAAACATAAATCTAATATATAAAGCTGAATGTGTGTGTGTATGTATGTATGTGTGTGTATGTCCGGGATTGCCATCTGCACCGTCACACCTACAGCCACAAAATTTTGCACAGTCACACATCTGGATCCTGAGAGCGTCAAAGGCAATGTTGTGAGGCGATATTTTAACCCTGTGTGTTCCAATTCATCAAACAATTTTGCCCCTATCTACATAATGGGGAAAAAGTGAAAGGAAAAGTGTTTGAGGCAAATTGACAGCTGCCAGGTGTGAACAAGGGGGACTTAAAGAATGAGAGCGATGACGCCAAAGAGTGTATACCGTACAGTTGCTAAGGTAGGGCCCCGACATGGGATACTCACCACACACGGGGATATGAACACACACACAAAATGCGCCACACACTACCATGTGCTTGAACACATATACCACCCTCAGCACATATTTCACCACACATACGCCAACCTCGTCACAAAATCGCCCTAAAGCACACAAGTCTGGTATTATCCTTCAAAAATAAAAATCTGATTAATAAGCAGCCAAACTATAAGAACAACAAATGTAGCATATAGGAAATATGGCAGCTGTCAGTCACATGACATGTCTATTATGTGTATGTGTGAGCTAATATATACTGTCAGGGGGGAAGGGCTTCCTGTTGCCTGGGGATTTATCAGGCTGCCAATAGCAACCAATCACAGCTCAGCTTCTATTTTGCTACAGTTAATTAATTGCTTAATATAGGCAATAAAGGACATTCTCAGTGTAACAAAGCTTGTGTGAGATAATAGCATGTCAGTTAGGGTGTGTTGGTGGAAAGGCTGGTGTCAGTCACATTACCTCTACGTGAAAGGATATAGAAACTGCCAGTTACAGACTATTTTTACCACAATAATGCCTCATAAGAAAAGGAATTTCTTGGCACGAATGTCAGGCGAAAAGAAAAGCTGCATTATGGGCCAATAAAAAATGTGACGACTGAGAAACAAGGCTGACACACATGAGAACAGCAGCTGCTTCCTCAAGAGCCAATGAACTTTCTGAGGAGAGGGAAGCGAGACTTGCAGACATGAAAAAAAGAGCTGCTTCCTCAAGGGCCAATGACCTTTCTGAGGAGAGGGAAGTGAGGCTTGCAGACATGAAAACAAGAGTTGCTTCCTCAAGGGCCAATGAACTTTCTGAGGAGAGGGAAGTGAGGCTTGCAGACATGGTCAACTTTATGTGGCCTGTTCAAGAGTTGGAACAGCCAAAAATCTGTTCGTCTTTGCACCTAAGAATGTCGTTTATCAAAAGGCTCTCGAATAAGGAGTAGAAGATTACTTCACATTACTTGGCCAATTTAGTTAAATCTGGTGTTGAAATATATGTTGTGAAATGCTTCTATTAGCTTAGTTTTTGCCTTTTAATAATTACATTTCTATGTATTTGTTTTGTGGTTTTTGTGTGCAGAATACATTTTTGTTATCACATTCTATTTTGTTAACAGCAGTTATTAACGCGGGCGAAGCCGGGTAGTACAGCTAGTATAAACATAAACATCATGTGTCAAACCTGGTTTTATTCACTTAGAAATGTTAGAAGGTTTAAAAATGCATCAGCAATTTTTCATCTTTTCAAGGAAATTTACAAAACTTATTTTTTTCAAGGACCTATTCAGTTTTGAAATGACTTCGAGGGATTTATAGATTAGAAAACCCCAAAAATGATACCATTTTAAAAATGGTATTTTTTTAAATATTCAAAACTGCTGACAGGTAGTTTATTAAGCCTTAACCTTCTAGTGCATTTAAGCAATAAATGCAAAGTGGATTGAAAAGAATAAAAAATTATTTTAACCCATAAATGTTAATAACTGCTCAACAGGCCACTATGGCTGACAGACTTTAAAGCCCTATATAGTTTGGACTTTTAATTCCATGGCAACCATCATGACCACACAATCATGATCTCAGGATGCCAATGTGGTTAAAGTGGGAGCCACAACACTCTGTTAACCATTTAGATGCTGTAGTCACTATTGACAGCAGCATGTAAGGGGATAACTCACTATGGTCATTGCCACCACCAATCAAGATTGATGCAACAGGGGGTCAGCTATAGTGTGAAACTGACAGCAGCTGCATTTTTACGCATTTAACAGTGCTATTTTCTTAGGTCAGTAAAAGGATGTATTATTGGCCATTAAGGTGTAAACATTCATTTTATTGCAGCAAGAAAAAAAAAGATTTTCGCCATTGCCTTTCAGACGCTACATGTGTTCTTAATCCTGATTTCGTTGTGTCTGAACTACTAAATTATCTGAAAACAGCTGCAGAAACTTAAAGCCAAGGCAGCAGATTTTGAGTATAATATTAATTATTGAATATCCCAAAAAACGTGTTTGGCATAACCTTACAATGCCTTCAGAATCTTATAAAAGTGCTCAAAAGCTGCATTCACAATTTATTTTTGGCAGGGATGAAATTGACCTAGAGCCGAAACACCTCTCTGAAACTGTTTCATCAACCTAAGCCATATAAAACAAATCCAGTTTATAGATTTGTCTAGATATGTAAAAACTGAATACAATAAATACTACTCTCCATGATGACAACATTTTCTTTATTTGAGTGTTTCTAGTCTACAGTGAAAACCTGTCTGAGGCCGTCAGCTCAGAAAAACTACTTCAGACAGACTTAGCCTAAGCCACTCTGCTTAGCAAGTCTCAGAGGCACCTTGGCTTTGACCTTTTAAATCCTAATAAGGAATGTGAATTTGTAAAAAATGGCCCAATGGGATGTGTAGCAGCTGCTGACATTAACAGCAAGCTTGAAGAAAAAGTGGTCAAAGTAGCTGGGTCAATAACTGGAGATACAAGAACAGAGAAAGAATTAGGAGACACAGCAAGTCAGGGAATAGCTGGGACAAGGAATAAGGAAGGGTGATTCAGAATAAAGTCATGCAGTCTGAGGGCAGGATGAGAGATAATAACAGAATCAGGTAGGGTCAGAATCAAAAGATGGATCAGGAATTAAAGGACAATAAAAGCCCATCTTTAGCACAGGAGGACTAAATAAAATAACTGGAATCTCCCAGCACACTACTACATTACTCATACAAAGTGCTGCCTCTTAGGGTCACAGAATAAAAGAGTAAACACAGCTACCGACCAGCAGAAACACAATCCGACACTAGCTGTATCATCTAGACAGGAAGAGTTAGGCTAGGGTCACAGCTTGACATGTGTTTTTTTAGTGCCTTTTAAAAACTCATGCGTTTTAACATGCGTTTTGTCATGTCAGCATGAGTTTTTTAAGGTGTGTGATGGCTCCCTGCGTTTTTGGCTGCGTTTTTAAATCTGCACCAAAAAATAGTGCATGTACTATTTTTTGGTGCGTTTTGAAAAACGCATGCGTTTTTATAACATGGGCCTCTATGGAAAACGCATGCAAAAACGCATGGTACATTAGTACCTTTTAGTGCCATTCAAAAATGCATGCGTTTTCCCTAGGAGCCCATGTTAAAAAAACGCATGCGTTTTCTAAAACGCTTGCGTTTTTTTTACATGGGCTCCAATGGAAAACGCATGCGTTTTTGAATGGCACTAATTGTACATGCGTTTTTGCATGCGTTTCTCATAAGGCCCCTTATTAAAAAACGCATGCATTTTTGGAAATGCACCAAAAACGCATGGTACTGTCACACATGCTTTTTTGCTATTAGGGCATGCGGTTTTTAACATGGAGGCCTATGGGTGCGTTTTTTACATGCGTTTTTGAAAACGCAGGTCTCCAAAAACGCTTGTAACAAATGCAACTGTGACCCAAACCTTAAAGGGAATCTGTCACCACTTTGACCTTTCTAAACTATTAATATGGGCATACAGGTTATAGAATGCTGAAAATAATCATATATGTGTTCCTCTTGTCATATGCCTTATTGTGCATAAATCATCTTTAATCACTTTATGTACACTGTGTGCAGAATTATTAGGCAAGTTGTATTTTAGAGGATTATTTTTATTATTGATCAACAACTATGTTCTCAATCAACCCAAAAGACTCATAAATATCAAAGCTTAATATTTTTGGAAGTTGGAGTGGTTTTTCTTACATTTGGCTATGTTAGGAAGATATCTGTTTGTGCAGGTAACTATTAATGTGCAGAATTATTAGGCAACTTAATAAAAACCAAATATATTCCCATCTCACTTGTTTATTTTTACCAGGTAAATTAATATAACTGCACAAAATTTTGGAAAAAACATTTCTGACATGCAAAAACAAAACACAAAAACTCAGTGACCAATATAGTCACGTTTCTTTATGATGACACTCAACAGCCTTCCATCCATAGATTCTGTCGGTTGCTTGATCTATTTACGGTCAACATTGCGTGCAGCAGCCACCACAGCCTCCCAGACACTGCTCAGAGAGGTGTACTGTTTTCCCTCCCTGTAGAGCTCACAATTTATGATGGATCACAGGTTCTCTATGGGGTTCAGATCAGGTGAACAAGGGGGCCATGTCATTATTTTTTGTTTTCTTAGACCTTTACTGGACAGCCATGCTGTGGAGTAGTTGGATGCATGTGATGGACCATTGTCCTGCATGAAAATCATGTTTTTCTTGATCGACACCGACTTCTTCCTGTACACTGCTTGAAGAACTTGTCTTCCCGAAACTGGCAGTAAGTCTGGGAGTTGAAATTCACTCCATCCTCAATCCGAAAAGGTCCCAAAGTTCATCTTTGATGATACCAGCCCTTACCAATACCCCACCTCCACCTTTCTGGCGTCTGAGTCGGAGTGGAGCTCTATGTCCTTTACTGATCCAGCCTCTGGCACATCCATCTGGCCCATCAAGAGTCACTCTCATTTCATCAGTCCATTAACCTTTGAAAATCAGTCTTAAGATATTTTTTGGCTCAGTCTTGATGTGTTATCTTATGTTTCTTGTTCAAAGGTGGTCGTTTTTCAGCCTTCCTTACCTTGAGCCATGTGCCTGAGTATAGCACACCTTGTGTTTTTTGATACTCCAGTAACATTGCAGCTCTGAAATATGGTAAAACTGGTGGCAAATGGCATCTTGGCAGCTTCACGCTTGATTTTTCTCAATTCATGTGCAGTTATTTTGCGCCTTTTTTGCCCAACACGCTTCTTGCGACCCTGTTGGCTATTTGCCATAAAGCGCTTGATTGTTCGGTGATCATACTTTGGCAATTTCAAGACTGCTGCATCCCTCTGCAAGACATCTCAGAATTTTGGACTTTTCAGAACCTGTCAAATCTCTCTTCTGACCCATTTTGGAAAGGCATTTGCCTAATAATTAAGCACACCTTATATAGGGTGTTGTTGTCATTACACTACACCCTTCCTCATTACAGAGATGCAAATCACTTGATTTACTTAATTGGCAGTTGGCTCTCAAGCCTATACAGCTTGGAGTAGGACAAAATGTATAAAAAGTATAATGTGATCAAATTAAATGAAGATAATAATACCAAAGAATTTGAGATTGCAATAATTTTCAGGAAGAAACTGAGTATTATCTGACAGAATTGCAGGAGTGTCAATACTTTTGGCCATGACTGTATGCACATTTATCCAGAAAACACCACCACCTATAGAACATCGCGTACATTACAAAAGGCAGTTAAACTTGAAAATGAGAATTTAAATTACGTTTGGTTGATCACACAAAATCTATGTCGAGATGGGATATCCCAAAATGTATGCAGATGATATGGAAAGGAAAGAAGCAGCACTATGGAGAAGGGAACAACGTGCAAACGAGACTACTGAAAAAAAGAGGGCATCGCCTTGGCCAAGCCACTATGCAGAAGCACATGACTGCCCCAGTCCAGACCCATTAGGTTGAAAAATGATTGTAGAAGGGGTCTATAGGAGTGCTAGGGAGTACAAAAAGAGTTGAAAGATTTGATTCAACAGGCCTTTAGTAGTCCTCCAGAGGCCACAACACATTTCAACAGAGCAAACAGTCTTCATCAGATGGACCTTGCATGACGTGTTTCCAGTCCGGCCCCGATCAAGTGACACAATCCGGAAGTTGTGGTGAAGCTGGCGATGTTGCAGCTGGAGCTCATCATTCGTCTGGAAAGCAGAACCACTTCCCCCACCAACCTCAGGTGGATTGATCCCCCCACCAACATCCAAACTGGGGTTGTGCAGAGGTGTACAACATCAGTAGGTGAGTGTAATCACCCATTTTATATTTTATTAGCCTGCAACTGGGTTTACACATTGCGCTCTTTATCTATTTTTTTACAGATCCATTAGATTGTCACAGGATGCTATTTTACAGTGACAGCTCTGACAACACAGATCTCCGGTATCAAGATCAATGAGACGCTCACAAGATGCTGCATCAAAACAAGCGGTCGTGCGAGTGTCTAACATCAATGCCTAAGAGGTTGACAAATAATGCAGTATCACAATGCAAGAAGAAGATTCTCCATTGTCCAGATTTATTACAATGTTACAGGATGTATTATTACATTGCAGGCACGCTGGCAACAAATCTCCGCAATCCAGATCACTGAGACTGTCACAGGATACTGCATCCCACAGGCACCGCCATAATGATGAATCTACGAAGTACATATCTATCCAACTGTCACAGAATGCAGCATCCCACCTGCAGTACTGTAATGATGATTCTATGGAGTAGAGATCTATCACACTGTCACAGGATACAGCATCCCATCGCCAGAACCATAATGGCAAATCTATGGAATTCAAATCTATCAGGCTGACACAGAATGCAGTATCACAAAGGCATCACTGTAATGACTAATCTATGGAGTACAGATCTATCAGGCTGTCACAGGATGCAGCATCCCACCAACAGTACCCTAATGATGAATCTCTGTCGTCCGGATATTATTCTTGTGTCATGTGTTTATTTTCATTACTTCACCATGAATAGCTACATTTTCATGTATAACAGCATTCATGATATTTATCATACAGATACCTGCTTTGTTGTTTACATGTTATACAATTCCAAGGCCATGTGCACACGGTCCGGAGGAGCTGCGTGTTGGACGCAGCTCCTCTGGAACTGAGGGAAGCAGCGGGTGGCCGCAGGGAGACCGCAGCCGCCTTGTACTCACCATGTGCGGCGGGTGCAGGGTGGCTTCTCCCTGCAGTCAACCGATGGAAGCCGCTTCCGACTCCGCAACATGAAATGAACATGCTGTGGAGGAGCGGACTCCCAGCAACCCGCACCGCAGCTCCAAAGACGCTGCGTGCTGGTAAAGCATAGTGAGGATGGGATTTCTTGAAATCCCATCCACTATTCTGATACTGTACTATGCAGCGTTTTGGACGCACCGTAAAGACGCAGCGTCCAAAACGCTGCGTACAATGATCTTGTGCACACACCCTAAAGCTATCACTGAGTTTTAAATGCACCTATTTTTTTTTTATTTTGGAACCTAAAACATTAATAACATAGTTCAACTAATATATAGTTGCCCATTTTCTAGATTCACATGATGTGATAGAATTTGGCACAATATAGTTTTAAATAAAAGGGGCAGGGCAATGTGTGATGCCTGCCCTTTGCTCTCCTGATTTCACTGAAGAGTGTATGTGACTTAACTGACACATATGCATATTCCTCTCAGTTTTTTTAGCTTCCATTTAACAGGCAGACGGGGTGAATCAGTGTTTCAATTGTGAGATAGCAACCGGCTTTATTGTAAATGGGTAGTATGTATCACACAGGTCTGCTGCAATGTAAATCCAGGTTGTTTTGCTGGGACTTTCACATCTGAAAGTCTTTTAATGACTGGATTTATAGGTTCGTGAGAAAGAGCTGGGTGGGTCTGGCTAGCCACATACCTCCCATAGGTGTGCCTCATAGGATATAGTGAGACTAGTGTTGTATCACATGACTTCTGATGTCAGACAAGTCCTGTAAATTCAGACTTCCTGTTTGGAGCATGTGTGAGAAGAGACCATGTGGGAGTGTGGAGCCTGCTGGAGCTCCTGAGAGTCCAGGAAGCGACCGAGGCTTCTGAGGATCTAGACTCACGACCAGCGCCTACACAGAGCAAATCCAATTTCCTGCTGGGTGATCCCAGTTAGTGATTTCCTGGATGGTGAGACTGTCTTGAGCTAGTCTGAAGCCTGCCAAGCAGCTGAACAGGTAACCCCAGAAAATGGGGATTGTTATACTGACAAAGGTCAGTGAATGAACTGTGTGGATGTATCCATGATTGAAACCAACTGTGGTTTCACAAAAGTTTCTGGGAACTGTGCAGGATGTATTCGCTAAAGTAACAGACATTATGTGATATAGTGTTTCTGTAAATCTGAAGTACAATGCAGATTATGGCTGTTAATAAAGCTGATGGACTATTTTTATAGAAAAATATTGCTGTGTTTCTGAATTGCACAGATAAGTCGGTGTACCTCAACGCAGTAAGTGAAGACTGACTCGTACAGCAGTACAGCCTAGTTGCTAAGGGCAACAGTACAGGAAGTGTAAATGAAAACATCTGACTGTGAATCAGTGGGTTCACAAAGATGAAAAGCTTCTGGCTGTGAATAGGGCGGTTAATGAAGATTAAAATCATCAGGCAGTGAATTGGCGAGTTCATAAAGACCCAATCAACTGGCTGTAGCTTAGTGGGGCCACGAAAATTTTCTGCGTACCCAAAGCAGGTTCCTGTGAAACGGCAAAGTTCCATGGAGCTGTGTAGACCCATTGAATTGCTTGGTTTACTGCGGTGTACAGCGACAGCCATGGTAATTGAATAACCATGACTAGAGCAGCATGTTTGGGTGGAATGGAGGAGTGATTAAATGACCAGCTTCAAACAGCCTTTAGCAAAGTGGCGCTGTCATATATGATACAGTCTATCTAGAGTCTAATGCATGGGTATAATGAGACACATGAGACATATGCTCCTTAAGTATTCCTTGTTTTGCATCATAAAAGTCAGTGCATTAACAGAATGTGAAATAAACGTAAATTGTGGAGCACAGGCACTAAACCAAGGATATCAGCCGCAGAGCATTAAAGCATAGCACAAGTCTCAAGGAGAATATTCAGAGTCTCTGTACTTTTCTGGTAGCTGGTGATGGTAAGCAGAAGAATCCGGTATTCATAATTGGTTCCAGGGTTCCATGCAGAGTAAATCCAAGGCTTCCAGAGGCCAAGTCACAGATAGATTGCAGACCTGATTCAGGAGCACAGGTGTGACGACCATCCACCGTGAGGCCAAGCTGCTGGTAGGCAGCACCCCGAGAAACCCCGAGACCCTTAACCCCTATACAGGGATCTGGAATTACAGCGGAGCCCAGGGGGTAGCTGCCTATATGAGCAACAGAGCCGGGGAGGTTGCCAGGGGAAAATCAAGACCCGAAAAACGAAGTCAGAAGTCAGAGTCAAAACCGAGAGGGCAGCGAAGGTACAAAATCGTCAGGCAGTAGCAGAGTCAAAAATCCAGGCAAAGGTCAAGGGCAAAAACCAAGAGGGCAGCTGAGGTACAAAATCAATAGGCAGAGGCAGAGTCAGAAATCCAGGCAAGGTCAGACACAAAACTAAACACACACTATCACTGGGGAACCAAAACTATATCTGGCGGCCTGCAAGCCAGGCTCCAATGTACTTGAAGGGCACGGCTACCTCCCATAGGCTGGAGCTCACAACCTGATGACCTCATCCGGACCGCCCCTAGATCCAGGCCAGATGGAGATGCACGACTGGCTCCACCCACGCCACCTCTGACAGAAGAACGCAGGCTGCGCCTAACGGACACCTCTGCAGGGCCCTTTCCTCTGCGACCAACACCACCCAGAGGGGAAACACAGTGGCGCTCAGCGACAGAGGCAGATGTTGCGGGAGCAGTTCCATATGAGGACAAGGCCTTCCTATCACCGGCGCCACCAGCCGAAGGAATCCGGCTCCTCCCAGCGGCCGAGGCAGGAACACCAGCCACCGAGTCCAATGGCGATGTGACAACAGGTTAACCAGCTGAAGTTGTTTAAAAGGGCAAGTGGCTAGGAACAGGGCGAGAACACCGAAGCTGAGAACTCCATATTGTTTGAGGGCAAACGTCAACATAACAGGACAGGAAACAAGATGGCCGGAAAAACACACTAGATTCAAGGATAACAGCGGATGTGGCAAAAAAGTCTGAGAACCTCACAGGCGCTTTCAATAAAATGGAGGAGCTGATGAAAATGGCCATGAAGGGAGCAGTAAATTCAAATGAAGCTGAGGAGCATTTAAATTGCCGGATACAATCTCAGCAGCATTTGAGAAGCAGCATGAGGAACTGTTGTAGGAACAGCAGGAGATGTTGGATCAACAGCAGGAGCTGTTGGTGCACTGCAACATGGCAGCAGTAGAGCAGGTCATAGATTCTCTTGTGGGGCCGGTGCTATCCCAGGTTGCCCAGGGAGATAACAGGAAATTGTGTGAACTGGTTCATGAGACTGTCGTGGAGTTCCAAGGGGGTACGCCCTATTGACTGGGTTACACACAAGTGGGTGCAGTCCCAAAAAAAGTGTGATTGACCACAAGAGGGTTGAGTCACAAAAAGGGGTGGTTGTCCACACAGAGGAGGTGGAGTCCCAAAAGAGGATGGTGTCCCTAAAAGGGAAGGTTGCCCTAAAGGGGTGAAGTCCCAAAAGGGGGTGGTTGCCTTAAAGGGGCAAAGCATCCCAAAACTAAAAGGGTTGCTGGTTACTTGTTTACATTTAATAATATGCTGATAATACCTAAGTGTGACATTTCAGACTTAAGGGTGATCAAGGAAAGTGGTGGGAATCCTCAACTTAGGGACATGACAGTTGAAGTTAAAAAATTTAATGTGACCGTTGAAAATGGGGTAGCTCCAGAAGGGTGCTGACACCAAAGTGGGAGGTGACTTATTGGTCCACGATACCAGGAAGAGTGACCATGACTCCAAGGGTGACTGTACTCAAATAAAATAAAGAAATGTGTAAGCTATTAGGAATTATCAGAGTATAAGGCAGTATCCCAGCGTGCACTGAAATTCTCAATGAAGCATCATCAAAAAGGACGTAGTAGAACAAAGTAAAGCAAGAATGATAGAGAATTTTTAATTAAACTTTAAATTATATATATGTACCATTTTAGCCAGTAGAGTAGATAGATAAATGTTAACATCTGAGAGTCCTCAGTGGTTGATATCTTTTAATGGCTAACTGAAAACATTGTAAAAAATAGCATTTTTTAACGCAACTCAGGTCTCTTCATCAGGCATAGTATAACATAAAATATGTGTTTTCAGATTTTGTGTTATTATGAGCCTAATGAAGAGACCCAAGTAGTCTCAAAAGCTTGCTGCAATTTATTACCATTGTTTCATTTAGCAATTAAAAGATATCAACCACTGAGAACTCTCAGATTTTAATATTTTTCTAACTAAACTATAAAAGATAAAGATTTGACTATGGCTTTAGATAGGTAAAGATTTAGGATTAAAATAAAATTTAGTTTTGGACCACCTTTTAATGCAGTTATATACAGAGTGGGCCATTTATATGAATGCACCTAAATAAAATAGGAATTATTGTTTCCTATTTGTGGCACATTAGTATATGGGAGAGACAAAACTTTTCCAGATTGGTGGTGACCATGGTGGCCATTTTGAAATTGGACATTTTGGATCCAAATTTATTTTTTTCAATGGGAAGAGGGTCATGTGACATATCAAACTTATTGGTGCAAACAAAGGGTGATATTGTATGAGCGCTACAGTTATAACACAGGACACCGCTCTGTAATAATTACCTCTAGGCTTTAATCAATCAATATGGGATTCCAAATCTCCACAACGCGTTTCAGCGCTTATTGCGCCTTTCTCAAGTGATCACTTGAGAAAGGCGCAATAAGCGCTGAAACGCGTTGTGGAGATTTGGAATCCCATATTGATTGATTAAAGCCTAGAGGTAATTATTACAGAGCGGTGTCCTGTGTTATAACTGTAGCGCTCATACAATATCACCCTTTGTTTGCACCGTTTATCTTTCCGACTGGGAAGCGTGATATGAAGCAGCTTGGAACACAGGACCTTGCCCACGTCATATAAACACACCCCGCAAAGCTGTCACGTGGATCAACAGCGTCCATCTAACAGAATCCTTTGGCTCCGGGCCAGCGTGGAGCTCCCGCAGGATCGATCTATACCCACGAACCAGTTGTGCGGTTTGGCACAAATGGACCAGGTGAGCACAGGGGTGTTTTAACCGACCCCCTGATTCATTTTTATAAGCAGTGTGGCGCAACTCTCTCTTTTTTCTTTTATATCAAACTTATTGAGAATTTCATAAGAAAAACAATGGTGTGCTTCTGTGGCACCCCTGGGTCTTAGTGCCACTGTGTCATTTCTGCCCCCGGGTGGTGGTGTCTTGCTGAGAGCAACAAAATGGTCTTTTCATCAGGCAGGGGAAACCACAAACAACATCTTCTGCCTCCAGGCCAGAAGGGAGAGACCAAGCTCGGGTACAGGGTGAGCTCCCCTATAAATTGTGGTCTGGGGCAGAGCGAGTTAGTTCAGTTCCCGAGAGGATTGTGAAGAGTACCAGGAGGATTGAGCTGTGCTAAGCTCATCCTAGGTACAGCAGTTCAGTTCCTAGGAGGACTGAGGAAGACATCTGAGGCTGTAGAGCTCGTCCCAGGATCACTGACTCAGTGCCAGGCCTAAGGCTAGGGTCTCAGTAGAGTTGTCGGAATACCTGGAGAGTTGAACAACACCGTGCTCACCCCAGAGCAGAGCGCAGAGAATGGACACCGTAGTCCGAGAGTGTACAGGGTCTAACATCCCTGCAATCAATACCGGAAGGTGGGGAATCCCATGTTCCTCAGCCACACCGTGCCTGGACATACAGCAAGGGAGAGAGTTCAGGAACTGACACCCAAGACGAGGGTTAGAAAGGACTTGAGTTGTCTGTCATACCGGCCCCTCGCAGGAAGAGACAGAGCCGGCAGCTTAGCTGATGCAGCAGCAGGATCCAACACACAGCACGCTTTAAGGGAGCCAAAGATCCAGCCGGGTAAGAAGGAACCCTGAGTTGCTCTCGGCAAGGACTCCGTGGACAACTGCCTTAAGTCAGCTACTCCAGTAAAAGACTGAGTGACCAACAAACAGTGAGTCTGCTTATTGCTTCGAGCCCGTCGTCCTGCACCCTACACCTAAGCTACCTTCACTGCAATGGGGAACTGCTCTACCCGTGGAGAGCCATTCCATCCCAGCTGCTATCCACCATCCCTGGAGGTTCTGCAGCAGTGGTGGCCACCTATAGCCACATACCACAGGTGGCATTACGAACAATCTCCCTATCCACCATTCCCCTTTCCCTACCAAGGTAGAAAACCCCCTTTTCAGCTGAACCCAGGGCAACGGAACCGGGTCTCGACCCCTGTGACACCCTGGAGACAGTATAGCCTGGTTCTGAGAACCCCAAGACCCTGGGGCATGTCAGCTTCTGGCGTCACAAACAGGATCCAGTAGCCTGGTATCACTGGGTACTGTGTGCCATGAACTGTGTAAAATATGTGTTTTTGAGTGTTGCCATTACTAAAGCATGCGGCGCGCGGGAAGCTGGGGGGTGTGTTATCATGGGTGGCATCCTCCCAAGAGCATGAAGTGAGGCCCAACCTGCGCTCTGATGACATCCAGTGGAGATGAGAAATACTGTCCCACCGGTGAAACTAAAGTTGTACATCCCTACGTAAGTGAAAGACAAGAAGGATTAACATTCACTAAGGGGGAGGAAGATGTCAGAGCCCTGCGGCACCAGGTGCAAACGAAGCACCCAGAGGTACTGCAGGGCAGGCCATGTCCTCAATCATGCCATTCCTAATGCCGTACACTTCGGGAGCAACGTGGTTGCCGCAATCAGGGGAACCAAGCACCCTGACTGACTTCAGGGAAAGACTGAACAGTTACTATAGTGTGTACCCCTGATGGAAGGCCAGCGAGTCAGCATATTAACGGAACAATTAACTGGTACCACACAGTGGGAGACAAAGTCCTGGTCAAACACAGACAAAGACACTGTAGAACATGTAATTGCCAGGCTGAAAGCTACTTTTGAAACCAGTACCAATGCATGAGTAGAAATGAAATTCTTTGGGTGCAGGCAGAAACCACAGGAGAGTGCACGGGACTTTGCATTAAATTTGCAGGAAGTGCTCTGGGAACTAAAGCAAACAGAACCTGCCTTGGCGCAAGAGGAGCATAAATTGCTTATTGACCAGTTATTGATGGACTCCCATCTCCTCCTCATAGAGGACAACTGTGAATGATGGCCATCCAAAACCCTGATCTTGACTTTGTGCAGTTCAAAGACAGAGCCATCTACATAATGCAGGCAGAGGAATCTCATGAAGCAAACCCTGCACAATGTCTGGCTGCAAATTGTCAACACCCGGGAGTGCAAACCCCACAGACTGCAACAGGGGCAAGTGCAAAGCCCCAGGGGTCAATCAGTAATGATACTCTTAACCTAAAGTTTGAAGCACTAACTAAAAGTGTAGCTGAGATGCCTAAGGCTATACAGGAGATGCAAGGATCCAAACTGTAGACAAGATTGAGTTGGCTTCAAGCAGAGAAGACGTCCCATGGATGCGGCCAATGAGGTGCCCAGCGACCAGAAGACGACCCAGTGCTGTATAGAATGTACTTTAAACGAGAATCCCCTGGGGAAGCGGGCCACCCCTCAAGACAAAAATCACAAGGTCCACCGAACTGGCATGACAGGTATGTGGGAGGACACCCTGTCCTGCCTGTTGTGCTTGATGGCATCCGCATGAATACTTGCTGATACCGTTCCCAGATTACCTCTATCCCATATATCCTTTATAAGAGGTACTGTGCAGATTCAGACATTTTGCGCGGCCCAGATGATGAATATAACATACTGGCTAGTAATGGTAAACCTGTGCCGCTGGTCGGGTAGAGTTAAAAGGTCAAGGATTGATAATTGTTGATCTTGACCGGAATAAATGTAATTCGATGATTATTTTGGGCACTAAAGTGATATAGAACTGTCTTGCAGGCATAATTGTTGTGTTACAGCAGATTGCCGAGACTGCCAACAGTAGACAACAGCGAGTCCTGCAGAAGGAAATCAAAGCATTGATGTTGAGACAGCAGTCAGAGTTGCCCAGAGGAGAAATTGGCAGTGCAAGGGTAAGTGACCCGGTACCCATTGGGATACCCCCCAAAACTGAAATGTTGGCCTGGTGTAGAGACGCAATAGGCCTTAGAGGGCGACACCCATCCAGCCCTGGTAGAAACCGTGTACTCAGACAGTAGGTCCACTGTACTGATGGCCAGAGGAGTAGTTGAGGTACACAGGGGGAGAGTACCAGTACACCTTCTAAACTGTGGAGAAGAGGAAGTTACCTTGCCAAAGTATGCTACCATGACTAAACTGTACACTGTCGATAACAATTCCATCAAGGCAGTTGAACCCTTGAACCTGTCCAACAACATGTAGGCACCGATTCTGCACTCTCCCATCAAAAGCATGGAGTATATTGGATAATGAGAGAGTATGAGCAAGTCTTTAGCAAACACCCTTTAGACTTTGGGAAAATAAAATGGGTAGAACACCATATACCCACAGGTAACCATCCACCCATCAAAGAGAGGTGTAAAGGTTTGTAAATAGTAGTGTACAGAAGGGTGGAGGAACTGGATTCAACCCCAGGAATATTAAGTTAGGAAAAGCAAGTTCCTGGGGGTGGAAGATTGAAGCCAGGACTCCTAAGCCAAGATGCCCATAGGGAACTGTGAAATGTGAAATTGCAACTGAATGAACCATAACCACTAAGCTTAGCACCTACAGAGACTTTACTGTATGAACTTTTTCACTTTCTTGAACTTTTACTTTTAAACCATGGACCATTATGTCACTGGACTGGTTGTGACAAAGACTTTTATTTTTATCAGCCAAGGTTGGAAGGACTGATCACCTAGAGACTGCTTTTTGAGTTTTGACATTTTCTGGGTTTTTGTAATTTTTATATTTTAAGACTCTGTACATTATATTGTCGTTAACCTTGAGTTGTTATTGTTTAACCTTTTGCTAAGTTGTCACAGTCCTGGAGTACTGTCTTTCACTAAGGGGGAATGTGGCACCCCAAGGTCTTAGTGCCACTTTATCATCACTGCCCCTGGGTGGTGGTGTCACGCTGAGAGCAACAAAAGGGTCTTCCCATCAGGCAGGAAAAGCACTCCCCACACCTTCTGCCTCCAGGCCAGAAGGGGGAGCCCAAGCACGGGTTCAGGGTGAGTCCCCTATAAATTCTGGTCTGGGGCAGAGCCAGTTAGTTCAGATCCCAAGAGTACTGTGAAGAGTACGTGGAGGATCGAGCTGTACTAAGCTCTTCCCAGGTACAGCAGTTCAGTTCCTAGGAGGACTCAGGAAGACATCCTGGAGAGCTCGTCCCATGATCGCTGACTCAGTGCCAGTGAAAGAGTGAGTCTGCATATTGCTTCGAGCCTGTCATCCTGCACCCTAGACCTAAACTACTTTCACTGCCCTGGAGAACTGCTCTCCTCATAGAGAGCCATTCCATCCTAGCTGCTATCCACCATCCCCAAAGGTTCTGCAGCAACGGTGGCCACCTATAGCCACATACTATGGGTGGCGTCACAAACAATCTCTCTTTCCACCATATCCCTTTCCCTACCAAGCCAGAAAACCCCCCATTCAGCTCGACCCCTGTCATTCCCTGGAGACAGTATAGCCCAATTCTGAGTACCCCATTACCCTAGGGAACATTACTTGGTTTTAATTAAACTGTATTCTTTCATGAGTTATTTACAAGTTCATGACCACTTATAAAATGTGATCAAAGTGCTGCCCATTGTGATAGATTGTCAATGCAACCCTCCTATCCCTCTCTTGACACACTGATAGCAACACTGCAGAAGAAATGCTAGCACAGGTTTCCAGTATCCGTTGTTTCAGATGCTGCACATCTCGTATCTTCACAGCATAGACAATTGCCTTCAGATGAGTGATGATTCAAACTTTTTTGTGAATGGTGAAGTTAACAAACAAAACCACCGCTATTGGTCTGACATTAACCCACAGTGGATAGTTCCCTTCAAGACTGATGGAACCCAAAAATTGATGGTATGGTGTGGTATATGAGGTACAAAGATAGAGGGGCCATTCTTCATCAATGGAAACCTCAATGCTACTGGATACCTGAAACATGTAGCAATTTCCAATATCCAGTGGCATTGAGGAGATGTGAAGATCCCAGTGGTGACTATTTACATATTTGGTGGACATGTCCAAAAATCCGCCAATTTTGGAGTGAGGTGGAAACATTCATCCAAGAAGTGCTGAATAAGGTGCCCAATCTGACACCAGAGATAGCATTGCTAAATTTCCCTCTCTGGCATGAGAATAAATGTGCATCTTTATTAGCGCAAAATTTCATTGCAGCTGCAAAGTTATTAATACCGACGTTATGGAAGTCTACGGATATTCCTACCATTGAACAGTTGCACGGAAAACTTGATTCTCTGTATCGCGTGGCAGAAACTATAGCCACAGTAGAGAACAAACAAAAAGTGTTCAGTGAGTTGTGGAATCCGTGGATACAATTCAGGGCTACTCACAGGACACATTAATTCATATGGTCCCAGCGGAACTATGAAACAAAATTACCTGATGATTTAGTCCTCAGAGCTCCTTTCCCCCCCTCACCTTTCACCCTTTTTTTTCTCTTCTCTCGCCCCCTCTTTTCTATCTTTTTCTTCTTTTACTTTTTACTCTGATGTTCTTTTATTTTGACTTGTTTGTTGCAATAAATTATTATTTATATCAGCTATTAACTAATCTGTTGAATGGACTGCCTAATATTTACAGAATGTCAGCTACAGAGTCGTCTTGAAAGAGGCAATGGCAGGACGTTGAATTATTGAAGCTGAACTTACGCAAAGTTATGTCCTGATTAATGTGTTTTGGTATACATGTATTTATTGATTCAAATTTGATTTATTGATATTCAAATGTTTTGGATTGTATGTTTATCTCATTTTCAATAAAAAGATAATTGAAAGAAAGAAAAGATAAAGAATGACCCCAATATTGAAATGTCCATAATAAATGGACATTTAGATAAATAAACAAAACATTTATTTATCTAAATGTCCATTTATTATACCTTGTGTCTGCCCTGGTTGTGCATATATATATTTGTGTTTTTAGGATATTTTGTCATACCATGCCTGACTAAGAGACCTGAGATGTCTCAAAAGCTTGCTGCCTTGCAACATCACTTATTTTATTTTTGTTAGCCATTAAAAGGTTTTATAATTACAAAATCATTATTTTGTTTCTCCCACCTAAAGTAATCAACATTGACTCAGTCAAAGAGCAGACCAAAATCCTATTGAGAATCTGTAACGAGACTTATCCAATCTCAATGAGCTAGAGCTATTTTACAAAGAAAATTAGGCAAAATCTTCCACATCCTCTAGATGTGCAAACCTGGTGATTCCTGCATAGGGAGGTCCTGCAAATTATTGACTCTGAATACAAATGCACGTTAGGATTATCAGATTTGTGTTTTTAAATTATTTAACAAAAAACTTATCATTTATTTTACAAATCTCAAATACTTGCTATTTTGTGTTGGTACAGTGCCTTGCGAAAGTATTTGGCCCCCTTGAACTTTTCAAACGTTTGCCACATTTCAGGCTTCAGATATGAAGAATCAACAAGTGGGACACAATCGTGAAGAGGAATAAAATTGATTGGATATTTTGAACTTTTTTAGCAAATAAAAAACTGAAAAGTGGGGCGTGCAATATTATTTGACCCCCTTAAGTTAGTACTTTGTAGTGCCACCTTTTGCTGCAATTACATCTGCAAGTTGCTTGGGGTGTGTCTCTATCAGTTTTGCACATCGAGAGACTGAAATTCTTGCCCATTCTTCCTTGCAAAACAGCTTGAGCTCAGTGAGGTTGGATGGAGTGTGTTTGTGAACAGCAGTTTTCAGTTCTTCCACAGATTCTCGATTGGATTCAGGTCTGGACTTTGACTTGGCCATTCTAATACCTGGATATGTTTATTTTTGAACCATTCCATTGTAGATTTTGCTTTATGTTTGGGATCATTGTCTTGTTGGAAAATAAATCTCCTTCCCAGTCTCATGTCTATTGCAGACTCCAGCAGATTTTCTTGCAGAATGGTCCTGTATTTGGCTCCGTCCATCTTCCCATCAATTTTAATCATCTTCCCTGTCCCTGTTGAGTAAAAACAGGCCCAAACCATGATGCTGCCACCACCATGTTTGACAGTGGGGATGGTGTTTTGAGGTTGATGAGCTGTGTTGCTTTTACGCCAAAAATATCGTTTTGCATTGTGGCCAAAAAGTTCAATTTTGGTTTAATCAGACCAGAGCACCTTATTCCACATTTTTGGTGTGTTTCCCAGGTGGCTTGTGGCAAACTTCAAATTAGACTTTTTATGGATATCTTTAAGAAACGGCTTTCTTCTTGCCACTCTTCCATAAAGGCCAGATTTGTGCAGTGCACGACTGATTGTTGTCCTATGGACAGACTCTCCTACCTCAGCTGTAGATCTCTGCAGTTCATCCAGAGTGATCATGGACCTTTTGGCTGCATCTCTGATCAGTCTTCTCCTTGTTCGAGATGAAATTTCAGAGGGAAGACCAGGTTTTAGTAGATTTGCAGTGGTCTGATACTCCTTACATTTCAATATGATCGCTTGCACAGTGCTCTTTGAGATGTTTAAAACTTGGGAAATCTTTTTGTATCCAAATCCGACTTTAAACTTCGCTACAACAGTATCTCGGACCTGCCTGGTGTGTTTCTTAGTCTTCATGATGCTCTCTGCATTTGAAACAGAACCCTTAGACTATTACAGAGAAGGTGCATTTATATGGAGACTTGATTACACACAGGTGGATTCTATTTATCATTTCCAGTAATTTAGGACAAAATTGGATCATTCAGAGATCCTCACTGAAATTCTGGAGTGAGTTTGCTGCACTGAAAGTAAAGGGGCCGAATAATATTGCACGCCCCACTTTTCAGTTTTTTATTTGTTAAAAAAGTTTAAAATATCCAATAATGAATAAATAAATCCAAGACACCAAACAATTCTAATGCAACAACTGTGCACATTTGGTATAGGTGTGGCATGTGCATATCTCAAATTTTACTGGTTTTGCAAAAAAGATCTACATAGTTAAAGGGAACCTGTCACCAGGTTTTGCCATCCCATCAGGGAGACGCATAATGTAGAAATAGAGAACCTGATTCCAGCGATGTGTCACTTACTGAGCTGCTTGCTGTCATTTTGATAAAATGAGTTTTTTATCTGCTACAGATTTAGCAGTTTGTGAGTATGCCAGACAACCTGGCGGTAAGCCAAGTAGTCTTCTAATGATAATCTCCAGCTGATTAAACGGTGATTTTATCAAAACTACACTGAGTAGCTCTGTAAGAGACATATGGCTTAAATCAGGATCTTGTGTCCTATATTATGCTACTTTCCAATTAGGTTGCAAAAACTTGGTGACAGGTTCCCTTTAAATGTATAGTAGAGGTGAGCAGATCATGCAAAATTCAAATTTGCTTGTATGTGCGAATTTTACTAGGAAATTTGATTCACAGAGAGGTTACTCTATATAATAATATTCTATATAAATTTAATCACTGGTTAAGAGCTAAAATTAAATGCCGCTCGGTCCAGCAGTGTGCGAGTGCACTTTGGGTGTGCTCACATTGGTTTGAGAATATCAATCAAAGTCAATCGATAAAGAACAAAGGGCATTCACCCATTTCAGTGCTGGTAATCTTTTTTATTCCAGAGCAGTTTTACAGGTAGTAGGGATGGGGGTGGAAGACGGCGGACAATGGCCTGTCTGGCACGTCAACTGGTCCTACGGCGTGTGATGTCAGTCCCCCTTCTTTTAAGGGGAGGGGGATTACTACATGTCAGTCACAGCAATATTTTTTTTTAAAACATACTGTATATATAGTGAAATAAGGAAAGAAAAGCAAAGAAGAATTTACATAGAATCATAGAAACAGTCTCAATAGTTTTTTGTTTAAAACCTTTACATGATCGTTTCTTATTGGGTATACAAAAAAGGTTCAATAATGTTGTTACTGATCAACAGATTTCAGCATAAATAAACAGCAGACTGATTACCCCTACTATTTTATGCAATCTTTTTGAAACTAGAACTAGTGTGTGCCTTGACCAGGAAGGTAAACATTTTAGCCTCCACTCAAGATGTGCAAAGCTGGTAAAGACAAACCTCAAAAGACTTAATGCAATAATTTCAAAGAAAGGTGGTTCTGAAAAGTACTGACTTAAGGGGTTGAATACAAATGCACACAACAATTTTCAGATTTATATTTTTAAACTACTTAGAAAACCATGTATAGGGGGCGTGGCCTGCATCCTGATGTGAGGTGACAGGAATTTTGGAGCTCCTGTGCCTTATTATAAAGCGACTGGGAAATTAGCCTTTTTTAAGGCTATTTTCCCAAAAAGCGTCTATACCAACTTCAAGAACACATGGGATGCGTTTTGATCTTTTCAGAGGTAAAATCGCTTCAGAATTCGCTTGGATCTAATGCTGAGCCTGGGATCCATGTTTAAACTCTGAGGAGACATTTTCATCTGTTCCCTCTTTCCCTTCTACTTGTTGGAGGTGACTTATATTTACACTTTATTCCATAATAACTTTATTCGGGACTACTATTCAATTGTTAATTGTCAGGTGACCCTGACTTTCCTCTGTATTATTTCTCCAGACTGAAAGGCCAGACCTTCTGAATAACCATTTTTCCTGTCACAACCATTTGTGTCATTGGACTGAATTTTATTCTGGTGTCCATTGTTTAATTTGATTTCTGGGTTCTTCCCAGATGTGACAGAGATTATTTTCAGCTTATTTCTCTGATTCAGAGTTATATCTCTCTGACTGACAGAACAGGTCCTATGTATATTACACATTCCTGTCATGACCATTTAGTCAGTAATTTGGTCATTATTATAATATTCTCTGTATAGTTTACTCTCTAATGCTCTTTCTGGGTGTATAGGATTTTTTCTTTCTTTTTAACACCCTTATTTAATTGTGCTTTACTGCCTATAACCAGAAGAGGAACTATTTAATCATCACTATCTGAAGTTCTGGCGGAGTGATCTCCTGCCCTGAAGTAGTGCCAGCTGTCATTAACAGCTGTTGCTTATCTCTACTGTGAGCGGGGGCTGCTGCGGCGCTGTGAACGGCACTTTCAAAGGAAAATCAGGTGGCTAGACCTGCAGCGCTCTCAAGCTACATACCGTGGTGGAGTATGTGGCCTTTATCCCATTTGTGAAGCAGTTGTTCTATACAGATCGCATGTGTCATTAGATCTGCACCACATTTAAGCACCTGGGATTTCTGCTGTTTACAGTCTCCTAGGAGATCAGTGCTGCAGTCTGGATTTCCTATTGGACAAGTATTTCTATATTACTTCTGGCTTCCTCATCGTGCTGAGAGGTGGTGTATAACAGATTCTTCAAGCAAGTGAAGCTACGCAGACTCTGCATCTGGATCCGTTTCTTCTCATACTTTTTCTTCTTTTTTAACTCTTTGTATTTTTCTTATTTCTTCTACTTTCCTTTCCTCTCTCTTCTTTTCTGTCAGTCAATTAGTAATGTCTATGGAACTGTTACAGTGATTTTTGGACACTGACATTATTCATTTTATTCTTAAAATAATACTGTTTAGATATAAGTGTGAGCATAGCAACTTCTATTTATCTGAATACTTGGAAACGGTATTAGACTCACATTGGGGTCAAGGCTGACACTTATTATATTATACTATACTTTACATGTATAGTTTCTGTAGAGAAGACCTCTTTACATTGAATATTATTATTGTATTTTCTCTTACACAATGCCATCAAATTCTAAAAACAGTTCTAATGTTAAACATAAGCTGACTGATTCAGAATTGGATAATCGGATGGATCAAACTCCATCGACTCAGGTTAATCTAACATCAACATCAGTCATTAAAGAGTCTGGTCCTAGTCTGTCTAAAAGGAAAGAGATGGGGGTTTCGAGTAAAGGTAAATCTCATCTTAATAATGACTTACAGGAGGATTCAGGTTCGGAGGATGATTCACCCGTATCATCTAGTCCTGCGAAACGGAGGGCGAGAGGAGATTCCTCAGATCAGGAATTTTCATTTGATTATACAACAGGGCAGCCTTTAGATAAACCATTTTTTCACAATTTATTTAAAACTTATAATAGATCCCTTAAAGCTGATTTGGAGGATATTAAAACATCTATGACACATATTGCATCACGATCAGAGAGAACAGAAAGGGAGGTGGAAACCCTTATAGAAAACACTAGAGCCATGCAACTTGAACAGGACAAACTTAAAGAGGAGGTCAAATTTTTGCATAACAAATGGATTGACAGAGAGGATAGAGATAGGAGAAGTAACTTAAAATTTCGTGGAATATCTGAAACAATTAATAGTATAGATCTTATGTCCCATGTTCAAACCATAGTGAAGAAAACCTTACCTTCCTTACCAGAAGTGGAGTACTCTTTAGAGAGGGTCCACAGATTACCTAAACCTTCATTTATATCTGAAGAGAAACCCAGAGATGTCATTGCTAGATTTTCGTTTTATAGAACTAAGGAAAGACTTATGGAGTCAATTAGAGAAAATGGTTCACTTCCATCTCCATACAGAGATTTAAAAGTGTTTATTGATGTATCTAAGGAAACGCTGAAAAGGAGGAGAGATTTTAGGCCTTAACTGATGCTCTTAGAAGATCTGACATTTCTTATCGTTGGGTTCATCCTACTAATAATATACTTTTCAAATTTAAGCAGAAGACCTGTACGGTTTCTGATTTAGAAGATGGTTTGAAGATTTTCAGAGAATTAAGTATTCCAACGACTCACATTGAGAAAGAGGTTTGAGGGGGTGATTTTAGTTTCTGGAAAACATTTTGTTGATTTGCAATACACATGGAGCTCTAATTAGGGCCAAGATCGTTAGCCTTTGAGGGAGGATTTTTATATAGTCTCCCCTGTTAAGGTATTTTTTCTATTGGTATTTAGTTAATTGTTTATAAAATTTATAATTTTTCTTAAATAGGAGTTGCCTTTATATGCTGAAATGATTGTTTTATTTTTTGTATTTACTTGTGGCGTGATGGGAGTGGCCTACTTGGAGGTCTTGGGTTCTTATAGTCTGGTGAAAAGCGACCAATATCCAGGATGACAATACATTTTTTATCTACCAATGTCAATGGTTTAAATTCACCTCAAAAGCGATATCTTTTGTGGAGGGACATACAGAGACACCATTCTGATGTTATTGGAGTACAAGAGACAAAATTTGCAATAGAGAAAATGCCTAAATTTACCCATAAATTATTCCCAACAGTGTTATTGTCATCCAATAAAGAGAAAAAGAAGGCAGGTGTGGCTTTGATTATTAAAAATTCAGTCATTTATGAGGAATTGAAAGTTATAGCTGACCCTGATGGACGATATTTATTAGTTATTTGTAAACTTAATAATGTCCTTCTCACTTTAGTTACAGTTTATGCCCCAAATAAAGGCCAGATCAGTTTTCTGAATAGACTCATTTCATTAATAAGGGATCACCAGAAGGGCTCACTTTTAATATTCGGTGATTTTAATGCTATTCCTAATCCTTTATTGGATTCATCAAATAAGGGGAGATCTGTTAATGTTACCCTGGATTCTTGGATTAATACTCAGGAACGCTATGATGCCTTTAAGTGTCTTAACACCTCCTCGATTGAGTATTCGTTCTATTCTAACTCTCACGGATCTTTTTCTAGAATAGATTTGGTCCTATCAGATATCTTTACTCTTCATAAAATTAAACAAGTTGTTATTCACCCTAGGGTTTGGACGGACCATTCTCCAGTTACATTTCAAGTCTTAAGTAACCATTTTCCAAACAAACCTTGGAGGGCTAATACTTTTCTGCTGAATCACCCAGAACATAGTCTTAAAATTAAATTAGATTTGGAAAATTTTTCAAAGAAAATGATGTTGATGGTATGTCTATTTCTACTTTGTGGCAAGCCCATAAGGCTGTGATTAGAGGGTCATTAATACAATTAAATGCGAGAATTCATAGACAAAAATTTTAAAAAACAGACGATATAATTAATCAAATTAAAGATCTGGAACGTTCTCAAGCCCTTATGCCTTCATCTGAAACTCAGAAAAACATTTTGGACCTTAGGGTGGAATTTAGGTCTATTGTCACTAATGAGTATGAAAAATTCATTTTACATTCTAAGTCAAACTTTTATCATCAAATGAACAAACCCTCTAAATTCCTTGCAAAAAGAATTAAATTGGAAAGATCTAAGACTAAAATTCTCCAAATTAAAGATAAAACCAACAAAATATTTAAGACTCCTAGGGACATATCGAGATTATTTGAGGAATTTAATAGAGATCATTATAATCTCAAAGACAATATACTAGAACCTCAAATTACAAGTGATACAAGTAAATCTTTTCTGGACTCCGTTGACCTTCCAGCAATATCGGAAGACGATATAGTTTACTTAAACTCCCCATATACTAGTAATGAAATGGTTGCTACTATCCATTCCCTTAAAAATAACAAGGCCCCGGGCCCTGATGCTATTCCTAATGAATACTATAAAACGTTTTCTTCAATATTAACCCCATATATCACAAAATTTATTAATTCTGCATCTGTAGGTTTGGACATACCAGAAGAAATGCAGGAAGCCATAATTTCTGTTATTTATAAAGACAAGGGTGAAAGAGATTTAATTGCTAACAATAGGCCCATTTCTCTCTTGAATTCGGATATAAAGATTTTAGCAAAGGCCTTAGCTACCAGACTTCAAAAGGTTATTCCCCACATTATTCATAGAGACCAGGTGGGTTTTGTTGTGGATAGAGGGGCGGAAGATTCCACAAGACGAACAATTAATCTTCTGTCACATACAGAGAAAACAGGTATTCCAGCCCTTTATATTTCAATTGATGCTGAGAAGGCGTTTGACCGGGTCCAGTGGAGCTACTTATTCCATACTTTGGAAAAATTTGGTTTTCGGGGTTTACTGTTTTGAATCTCATTAGAGCATTTTATTCGAAACCGTCCGCGAGGGTGTTAAGTAATGGTCTCTTATCAGGAAGATTCCATCTTTCCAATGGTACAAGACAGGGGTGTCGCTTGTCCCCGTCTCTATTCGATCTTTTTATACAGCCTCTTGCTGAGAGGATCAGGATGGATGATGGGATAAGGGGCATTCCAATTAATGGGAGACAGTATAAAATCTCACTATTTGCAGATGACATATTACTATCGTTAACTGATCCACTCGGCTCGGTCAGGAAGCTCTTAGACATTTTTCATCAATTTGCTGGGGTATCTCTTTACAAAATTGATATGAGTAAAACACAAGTCCTTTGCCATAATTTGGATTCTGAGTTATTACAAATATTGAAGAGAGAAATTGGTTTTCAATGGCAATTGGATTCTATGTCATATTTAGGTATTAAATTAACGAAACCAATTCAAGATTGTGCTAATCAAAATGTTCTTGATATGTATAATATACTTCAAAAAGATTTATTACATCTGTCTAGGATGGAATTATCTTGGTTGGGAAGAATAAATTCCTATAAGATGTTTGAATTACCAAAACTCCTGCATATTTTTAGAACTGTACAAACCCCTATTAAAAAACAATTATTACAAAAACTCCAAACGTAGTTACTTAACTTTATTTGGGGCAAAACTAAACCGAGGGTAGCAAGATCTATTTTGATAAAACATAGAAATAATGGAGGTTTAGGTCTTCCCAACCTTTCTGCATATTATCAAGCCACTGTTGTTAAGTTGAGTCAGAAATTTTGGAGTTCTTTGGCTAAACCTACTTGGGTGGCTCTGGAGGAGTTGAATTTCCTTAATGCTAAATTTACTGACCTGGTGGTGGCTTATTTGTGTGACATTGCCAAGCGACTACCTAAGGAGGTCACTACTAGGATTACGATTCAAGTGTGGAGGAAATTTGCAGTTCTTTCTAGGAAAACATTTCCACCTGAAAGTATTGATTGGATGACAGTAGACATTCTGGGGGCATTTTCATCTAGACTTCATTTTGATACTTGGAAATCCAAGGGTATTCAAAATATTGCAGATTTATTTACTAATGGTGAGTTAAAATCATTCCAACTTTTGGCCAAACAATTTAATCTTAAAACAACGAAAAAGAGAACTTGGAAGCTATTAGAAAAGTTTTGAACAAGTCTACTGTTGATTTACATCTTCCAAGTAATATTATGACCATTTTGAAAAATTCAGAGCATTTGCATAAATGGAAAACTAAAAATTTTTATGTGATCTTCAATGAAGACACACAACCTTGTTCTTTAAAATTCATTGATGTTTGGAAAAATAAGTTTAAGTCTACGGATTCTCAGTTTGAGGAAAAAGTATTAAAATCCTTATCTATTTTCTACAAAAATATAGCATGTGTCTCTTTTATGGAATCGCATTACAAGATTCTTACTAGTTGGTATATGACTCCATTTAAATTGCATATCATTGACCATAATAATTCTGATCAATGTTGGAGACTTTGTGGAAAACTTGGTGATATGTACCATATATTTTGGACATGTCCATATATACGTAACTTTTGGCAAGAAATTCAGGTATTGATTAATTCAGTATTTGCTCTTAATATTGAAATTACTCCAGAATTGGTAATTCTTTTGTTTGAAATTGACAAGTTTCCACAAACCTGTAGACCACTGTTAATTCATATTCTATTGGCAGCTAAAAGCTCTATAGCTCTTTATTGGAGGCAGCCTGTGATTCCTACTGTACAGGACATCATTGAAACTATAAATGTGCAAAAGTCATTAGAGTTTGTTTACTTAATGAAACACAGTGCTCTACATAAATTCTATAATAAGTGGGACCTCTGGACAAAATTTATAGCAAAGTAGATCCCATATTCCATTGACATTGGTAAAAGCTTATTTACTTTTATGACTTGCAGAAATAGTTGTTGGTACCTGGGCACTCTATGGGGGCTGTTTATCTCTCCTTGTGCCATATATGTGTATAATATACCTTTTAACTTGCGGACATTTTTGACATATTTAATCTTATTTCGTGTTGGTGTTTGGTAACTCCTTTATTTTCTTTGATTTGTTGTTATATATATTACTTGTTTCTTTTTCTGGCTAGTAGCTAGTTATATTTGTTTTGATTTTATTTTGTTTTGCTAAGATCATATATTATTTTATAATAGATGATAACTTAATCTAAAGATAGTACTGTTTAATAAAATGATTATCTTGGGACTGCTATTACATTTATACTCTTCAGACAATTTAATTTTTTTTTGTATTCCTAACTTGTTTTATTTGTTACTCAAATGTGTCTTAACCCCATATACTGTATTATATTCTATCTTTATATGATTTGATCTGATTTTCTTGTTATCTTGAAAACTTTAATAAACATTATTTGAATCAGAAAACCATGTATCATTCCCTTACATTCCCCCCTCGCCCCTCTATACCAGTCTGTCACTGTTTGTTCATTGTATTTTTAATTTGTTTGTATGTAACCCTTTCTCATGTGCAACACCATGGAATCAGTGATGTTCTATAAATAATAATACATTTCCAACCACACATTTAGAGTTTCCCACTCTCACACTACCTCCTCATCCCACCCTCTCTCTGTTGGAGTCCCACAAGGCTCTGTCCTAAGGCCTCTACTTTTCTCCATCTATACCCTTGACTTAGGACAACTCATAAATTCCTGTGGCTTCTAGTACCACCTGTACGCAGATGACACTCAGATCTACCTATCTGGCCCTGATTCAACTCTTTGCTGTCCAGAATCTTGGAGTGTCTGTCAGCCATACCCTCCTTCTTTACCTCTCGATTACTACAACTCAATGCAGACAAAACAAAATTCATCATCTTTCCTCCATGTCATGTATCTTCCGTACCCAATCTATCTATTATGGTAAACGGCATCACGCTCTCTCCTGCACCTAAAATCTGTTGTCTCAGAGTACCTTTCGACTCTGCATTGTCCTTCAAACCCCACATCCAAACTCTTGCCACCTCCCATCACCTCTAGCTCAAAAAATTTCCAGAATCCATTCTTTTCTCAGCACTCAATGTACTAAAATGCTTGTACATGCCCTCATTATCTCCTGTATTGAGTACTGAAACATCCTCCTCTGTGGTCTCCCCACTAACTCTCTTGCACAACTCCAGTCTGTCTTCAACTATGCTGCCCGAATAGTCCACCTCTCTCCTCGCTACTCCCCTGTTTCTTCCCTCTGCAAATCCCTCCACTGGCTCCCAATTCCCCAGCAAATCCAGTTCAAACTACTAACACTGATCTATAAAGCCATCCACAACCTGTTCCCTCCTTATATCTTTGAACTAATCTCCCAATATCTTCTCTCACATAATCTTTAATCTTCCCAAGACCTCCTCCTCTCCTCCACACTTACTTGTTTTTCACACAACCGCCTCCAATATTTCTCCCGAATATATCCCATCCTCTGGAATTCTGTGCCCCATCACGACTGATTATCCACCACGCTCAGATCCTTCAGACGGAACCTGATAACCCAAAACTTCAGGAAAGCTTATAGCCTGCAATGACTGTTCTGCCACCTCCCTACCATAAGAGCTGCTTCCTCACCACCACCAGAATTGCCACCTCATCCCCACCAGAGCTGCCACACCCCCGACCTTCTGTGTCCTCCTCAATATCCTGTAGAATGTAAGCCTGCAAGAGCAGGAGAGCAGGGTCCTCTCCCCTCTGTACCAGTCTGTCATTGGTAATTTGTTTACTGTGAATTGAGTCGGTCGACAGGGTAGGGGTGTACTCTGATACTGGGACTGATGGTTACTTCGATGGGAAATCACGGCTGGTCAGTTCCCGGTTCCGTGCCCTGGACCATCAATGGCGGGGATGGTGGGGGATGATGATGGCGGATGGGGAAAACAGTAACGTGACGCCACCTGTGGTACCTGGTAACGTGAATACCAGCGCTGCGGCCGGCTGCTGAGGTGATGGAGGAGCAGCTCAGAGTAGTACAGCTCCTCACAGGTGGAGCTTTACCTGACCCCGGACTCCCCAGCTGGCTCCAACCAAATACATTTGATTGTTGGTGTAACCTAAAAAAATGTTAAAACAATTCATGGGGTATGGATACTTTTTAAAGGCACTCTATGTGTATTTACCTTTCAAAGTTAAATCTATTTTTATACTGAGATAAATATTTTTACTTTTAAAATAACATTCTAATTGTGTCAGTAAACGAAACAGCTAGGTGACAAATTTTATTAAACATAGGGAACAATTTGGATATGGTACAAGTAGAAGAGTTGTAATATTGTTGTGGATGCTTTCGTTGTGACATCAAAACTATGTTCCTCTCCTTAACTGTCTGCTTTCCAAATCAAGAATAACAAGTGTCCTTTGACAAATAACGACACTTGCTCGGGTGCAAGTATAGGAGAATTCTAAGTTGTACTAGGAAGCACATAAAGTTATACAGACTATCCTGGGCGAGGTACCCCCAAAATAATATCATTCATTAATTGATTACAAAATATTAAACTTAACTAATTATTGGTCACTAAATAGCTGTGAACTGATTGGATTATGCAAATCTATTCTAAATATGTATAATTTTGTGTACTTGACATTATTGACTTATTGCATTCCTTCATTATCTAATATTATGGAACATTTTGCCTTGTTATTAAAACATGCTAGGCCATGGTAACACTCCCAGTAACCTTCACCATTCATCTACATACAGTTCTTAGCTCGCAATGAATACAATTTCCTTAATAAGAGGTACAGTATTTTTCACATTATAAGACGCACTTTTGTTCTCCCAAATTTTGGGGGAAAGTGGGGGGTTGTCTCATAATGTGAATCTACAGTTTTGTACTGTGGGGGGGAAGTGCGGCATTTTGGAGCTGTGTCCGGAGGCGGAAGGTGGCTGCAGAGGACACGGGAGGTCACGTGCTCCCGCTCATTACCTCATTTAATATTCACTGTACTGCTGCTGCTCATCACCTCGGTGTTAAAACAGCACGGAGGTGATGGAGAGGGGAGCACTCGGGAGTGGTGCATATTACATGTGCCCCCGCCCCCCCACCCCATCGAGGATGCAGCCCCCTGTCACGCTATATGACCCCTGCTGGCCATTGTCCGCTGGCACACACAGCCCCATTGTGGCAGTTATGCTCCCCCTGTCACTCTATATGGCCCCTGCTGGCACATGTTCGCTGCAAGACACAGAGCCATCGAGCCTGTTATGGCCCCCACCCGCCGTGCTATATGCCCCCGCTGGCATGCACCCTGTAAAATAAACACTTACTCACCTGTCCGATGATCGCTCCCTGCTTCAGCTGAGCAGTGACTTCCTGTGTCTCTTCCGGCATCAGGTCACGTGATCGGCACAGCTCAGTGATGACATCATATGGTGCCCGGGACCGATGCTGGAAGTCACGGCTCAGCTGAAGCAGGGAGCAATCATCGGACAGGTGAGCAGGTGTTATTTTACAGGGTGCACGCCAGTGGGAGCATATAGCATGGCGGGGGGCATAAAAGTCTCAGTGGCTGTGTGTGTTACAGCGAACATGTGCCAGCAGGCGCCATATAGAGTGACAGGGGAAAATAACCGGCACAATGAGGCTGTGTGTGCCAGTGGCCAGTGGCCAGCAGGGGCCATATAGCATGACGGGGAGGCATAACCAGGATAGTGGTGCTGTGTGTGCCAGCAGACATGTGCCAGCAGGGGCCATATAGCGTGATGGGGGAACATGCCAGCACTGGCCAAGTGCCATCTCAGGGGGCCAAGTACCATCACTGGGGCACATTTGCTATCATAGGGGGACATGTGCCATCACTGGGGGCCATGTGCCATCGCTCGGGGTCATGTGCCATCACTGGGGGCCATGTGTCATCACTGGGGACCATGTGCCAGCACTGGGGGCTATGTGACAGCACAGGGGGGCATATGTAAGATAATGAGACTATATCCCAGGATGGGGGACCTATATACCAGGATGGGGACATATATATTCCAGGATGGGGGGTCATGTACTAGCATGAGGGACATATATACTGATTGTAAGACGGACACTGGCATTATAAGGTGGACCCCATTTAACATTAAAAATTATTTTTTTTCTCTTTACCTTCACCAAATTTGGGGGTGCGTCTTATAATCAGGTGCGTCTTATAAAGCGAAAAATACAGAACTTAAAGGGATACATATATGGTAGATATGCAGTAGAATACAAAATCAAGGATATGAGCACATTGGCCAGTCTTTGGATATTTTCATATATTCATTTCCATAACAATACTGTGTAACAAGGATGTAAAATGATAGGACAAAATAATATACATAATAATCTCAATCCATGAATATTTTGTTATTTTAAAGAGAACCCCTCAGCATGATTTGATAATATAAAGTAAAGACGAGCCTGTATTGGCACTTTAATACCTATTAAATTGATACTTTGGTGAAGAAACCCGCCTTGTTGTTCGGTAATCACCATTTTCTACTAATTAGATTTCAGTGAACAGGGTCAAACAGTACACTAGGTCAGACAAGAGGCTGGCAGAGGAGTATAGATAGAATCACAGACAGGGAGAAGGTCCAGTGTACAGTACAGCTCCTGTGCACCGAAAGCTAATCAGAGAAAAATTCAAATGATGATTAACGAAGAACAATGAAATGGAATTATTCACCAAACGTACAGTATATAGTTCTCTTTAATGGCTCTACTAGTTCAATTCTGAGCCATTGCAGTTTCACAGAAAAGAAATCTGGTACAAATGGACAGTAGATCATTTTATAAATTACCTAACTCACAATTGGATTTGAGGTCCATATGGAGTTTTGTCTATAGAGATGTATAAGGTTTTTGGGAATATAAAAGTTTAGGTTCTGCAAAGAATAATTGGGCTAGGATTAAAGTACAGGATGCTGTAGGAAGACAATTTTGCAGCTCTGTGCCTGCATAGCAGGGGTTATCCCAGATATGGAAGTGGAGTATAGTACATGTTTATTGTTGATGACTTATTTGTAGTTGTTAATATCTTTTTACGAGGGCAAATAAAATATAATCTGCACTCTTATCACATCCAATTAGCACTTTCCATTTGAGGCTGCTGTCTTTCCAGTCAATCCTGTGTAGGTTTGAATGTGTTCTGTCAATTAATTTGTGACTGCTGTGCAAGAAAAAAATGGCTGTGTGATGTAATTTCCATGAAAGCATGGGCATTTGTGCCATTTTGTGTATTTATTAGGGTGGCAGCCTCTGCGGTAGGATAGGGGCATAATTCTTGGGTTAACTGAGGTACTGAGTTCCCTACTTAGAGCATTTCGCTTCCCTCTTAAACACTCCTTTTCAAAGAGGACCTGCCACCCCTTGGTGCTTTCCAAAATAAAAGCACCACTGAATGCAGTGTGTATGCTGCATGCAGGAAAGGAGTCTCCCATATCTCTACCCCCTGTAACCTGTAAAAAACTTTTGAAAGTTTTAAGAAAAGAAGTCGGAAGGGACTTACTAATTTCTCACTCCTCGCTATTCACAGGGTCCGCCCACCCCCACATCTCTGTGCCGCCTCCTGCCTGTGTGGGTAAGGTCCCGGCTGATGGAGCACTTCCCCCTCTCTCTCTTATCTTTTAGTGCTTCCCCCTCTCTTATCTTTTACTTGAGCACTTCCCCCTCTCTCTCTCTTATCTGGCTGGTGGAACAGTGCATGCGTGGGAACGTCAGTGCCAGAGCCCGCCCTACTAAAGATTATGCTGTATAAGAGTTCAGATGTTGCTGCTGGGATTTGTTGCAGCCATCTTTCCATCTTAGGTGTCACTGCTCTGAGTGCTCCTATCACCACTGGAATTGCCTTCGCCTTCCATAGATCCAGTTGTTCTATGAAGTCCTGGCATTTTCCAATTTCTCATATTCCACGTTTCTGAATCTGCCTGCTAATCTTGATGATTGGCAGTCTGTTGAGGATTGGAGCGTATAGGTGGTTGGAGCTGATCAATCTCTGCCAGTTGTAATTATTCCTGGAGGTTTTCACATCTCTCCCTGGATCCTTCATGCTCTGATGAATCCTTGCAAGCTAAGTGAATGGTGTTTTGTTATTTTGTGGCACACATGTTGTGTGCTTGAGGATCTGCTTATTGCTTGTCTTGCTCTGAGTTGTGGGTTGATATTTAGTCTGCATATTTGTTTACCTGCTCTCAGTTAGAAAGTTTTCTTCCTAGGTATGAACTGCTATTCACTGTTGTCTGCAACTTCCAGTTCTGCTGGTGTTAGAACCTATTTATTCTAGTTTGATTCACAGATGTTCTTGCAGATATAGAGGACGGCAAGTCTTAGCAGACTCAGGGTTATTTTTTGGTACTATCTGCTGTTGGAAGTCTTAAATAGTATTTTAATACTGACCGCAATAGTATTCCATCCTGTCCTTACTATCAAAGCTAGTGTGGCCTCTTTTGCTAAACTCTATTATCTGCCTGTGTGTGTTTCTCCTCTCCTGTTTTCCAGTCAATATCCGTGGGGGGCTTGCTATTCTTTTTGGGTTCTGCTCTGAGACAAGATAGACTTTCCTGTTTCCATCTTTAGGGGTAGCTAGTTCTCCGGCTTTGACGAGATGTCTAGGGTATGGTTAGTTACATCCCACGGCTACTTTTAGTTGCGGTATTTAGTCAGGGACTGTGGTCAGTACAGTTACCAACTTCTTCTGTGAAGTCAGTTAATGTTACTCCTAGGTCATCGGATCATAACAGTACAACTGGCCATAAAAACAAAAATGAGTTCCTTGCATATCAGAAGAAGGGAAGAGGGGTGTTGAGGCATATTTTCTTCTGTAGTTTGTTCTTTTTCTTCCCTCTTTTTCTTTGGGTGACTGTGGAGTCTTGTGCAAGTATGAGAGTCCAGGAACTAGTTTCTTGTTTAGACCTGCTTGCTGCTAGGGTACAGGGAATTTCTGATTATATTGTTCAGACTCCACTTTTGAAACCGAAAATTTTACTCCGGATTAGTTTTTTGGTGACAGGTCCAAATTTTTGAGTTTCAAAAATAGTTGTAAATAGTTTTTTAATCTGAGACCTCGATCCTCTGGTGATTATATTCAGCAGGTTAAAATTGTTATCTCCCTGCTGCGTGGTGATCCGCAGGATTGGGCATTTTTTCTCGACATTTTAATTACTGTGGACTCCTTTTTTTAGGCTTTGGGCTTACTTTATGATGAACCCAACTTTGTGGATCAAGCTGAAAAGACCTTGTTGGCCCTGTCTCAGGGTCAAGAGGCTGCGGAATTGAATTGTGAAAAATTCAGAAAATGGTCTGTGTTAACTAATCGGAATGATGATGCTTTGGCAGCGCTTTTCAGAAAGGGTCTTTCTGACTCCATTAAGGATGTTATGGTGCGGTTTCCCACACCTTTGAGTCTGAACGATTCTATACCTCTGGCCATTCAGATTGATCGGCGTCTGTGGGAGCGCAGAACTGGACGCTCGGGGATGTTGTCCTCGTAGCGGATTCCTGAGCCGATGCAGTGTGATAGGATTCTATCTCGAACTGAAAGACAAGGATTTAGACTCCAGAATAGGTTATGTTTTTACTGTGGAGATGCTTCTCATGTGTTTTCTGTCTGCTCCAAGCGGGCACAGAGGATTGCTAGTTCTTTAACCATCAGTATTATACAACCTAAGTTTTTATTATCTGTGTCTTTGATTTGTTCCTTGCTGTCATTTTCTGTTATGGCATTTGTGGATTCAGGTGCTGCCTTAAACTTGATGGATTTCGAGTTTGCCAGGCGTTGTGGCTTTCCTATACAGCCATTGCGGGACCCTATTCCTTTAAGGGGCATCGACGCTATGCCTTTGGCTCAACATAAGCCCCAGTTTTGGACGCAGTTGACAATGCACATGGCTCCAGCTCATCAGGAGGATTGTCGATTTCTGGTTTTGCATAATCTGCATGATGCGGTTGTGCTGGGTTTTCCGTGGTTGCAGGTCCATAATCCTGTTTTGGATTGGACGTCTATGTCCGTGACTAGCTGGGGTTGTCAGGGGGTCCATGATGACATTCCTTTGAAGTCTATCTCCTCTTCTCCCTTGGAGATTCCGGAGTTTCTGTCTGATTTTCAGGATGTTTTTGATGAGCCCAAGTCCAGTTCTCTTCCGCCACACAGGGAGTGTGATTGTGCGATTGATTTGGTTCCAGGCTGTAAGTTTCCTAATGGTCAGCTTTTCATCTTGTCTGTGCCTGAACAAGCTACTATGCGGAGCTATATTAAGGATTCTTTGGAGAAAGGACATATTCACCCGTCTTCTTTGCCGTTGGGGGCAGGGTTCTTTTTTATTGCTAAGAAAGATGGCTCCCTGAGACCCTGTATTAATTATTGCCTCTTGAATAAGATCACGGTTAAGTTTCAATACCCTCTACCTTTGATTTCCGATTTGTTTTCTAGGATTGAGGGGGCACGTTGGTTTACTAGGATTGCCTTTAGGGGGGCATATAATCTAGTTCGTATTAAGCAGGGTCACAAATAGAAAATGACGTGTAATATGCCTGAAGGCCATTTTGAATATCTTGTGATGCCGTTTGGCCTTACTACTGCTCCATCCGTTTTTCAGTCCTTTATGCATGACATATTTCCGAAGTTTATTGACAAGTTCCTGATTGTGTATTTGGATGATATTTTGATTTTTTCCGACGATTGGGATTCTCATGTGGCACAGGTCAGGACTGTCTTTCAGATTCTTTGTGACAATGCTTTGTATGTTAAGGGGTCTAAGTGTTTCTTTGGGGTCCAGAAGTTTCTTTTTTGTGCTTCATTTTGTCTCCTTCGACTATTGAAATGGATCCTGGTAAGGTTCAGGCTATTCATAATTGGATTCAGACCACGGCTGTGAGGAGTCTTCAGAAATTTTTGGGTTTTGCTAATTTTTATGGTCGGTTCATTGCTAATTTTTCCAGCGTGGTTAAACCGTTAACTGATTTGACAAAGAAGGGCACTGATGTGGAACATTTGTCCCCTGCGGCTGTGTTAGCCTTTCAGGAGCTTAAAAGAAGGTTTATTTTGGCTCCTGTGTTGCGACAACCGGATGTCTCTCTTCTATTTCAGGTGGAGATTGATGCCTCTGAGATTGGTGCAGGGGCTGTTTTGTCTCAGAGAGATCCTGTTGGTTCCACGATGCACCCTTGTGCCTTCTTTTCACGTAAATTTTCACCCGCTGAACGCAATTATGATGTCGGCAATCAGGAGTTACTGGCCATGAAGTGGGCATTTGAGGACTGGTGACATTGGCTGGAGGGGGCTAAGCATCGTGTTGTGGTCTTGACTGATCACAAGAATCTGGTTTATCTCGAGTCTGCCAAGAGACTGAATCCTAGGTAGGCTCGTTGGTCATTGGTTTTTAGTCATTTTGATTTTGTGGTCTCGTACCTCCTTGGTTCTAAGAATGTTAAGGCTGATGCTCTTTCTAGCAGTTTTTTGGTTGATTCTCTTGAAGTCTCGGAGCCAGTCGGCATTAAAAAGGACAGGGTTGTTCTTTCTGCTATTTCCCCGATTTACGACTTGCTCTTCAGGAATTTCAAGTGGATAGACCGGAGAGATGTCCTGTGGGGAAATTGTTTGTTCCTGCCCGGTGGACTACTCAAGTTATTTCTGAGGTTCACTGCTCTGTGTTGGCTGGTCATCCTGGTATCTTTGGTACCCGGGATTTGGTCAGTAAATCTTTTTGATGGCCTTCCTTGTCACGGAATGGAAGGAGGAAGCAGGGCTGCAACAGTCTGGTTAAAATAACAAGGGTGCATCCGCACAGGGATAAGAGATATAGTCAAGAAAAAAGAGAAAGGTACCCCTGTATAGCGAAGCACAACCGTGGAGACGTATTTCAATGCAAGTGAGATTTATTAGATAATTAGGTGTATAATGGCATAAAGGAGCCAAGCAGACATATAAAAACAATTAAAACCAAAAACTGGTCCGGACCAGCCCTACCCTCTGTAAAAGGCAATATATTACTGAATAAACCCCAGAAGATCATACAAGGGAACTGTACAAGTATAGTAGGGTAATAACATCAATTATAAGGTACACTGGTGCACAATCAAATACAGTCAATAATCAATGTATAAAACGGGGTAGCAACATATGATCAGTGGCACTTGTAACATTATAACAGAGACATCATACAGAAAATAATGGAACCATCAAACAGTGTCCTCAATGGGTTATCACGTGATATATAACAATACAATTAATAGTGAAGGAAGGTCGCAAACACACACCAAGGGACACAGTTGTAGATGAATGTAAAACAGTTTCCAATATATATTGTAGTCTAGTTATACAAGGGAACCACATATGAAAAATAAATGTCCAGGAGGGAATAGGAGATAGAACGAGTTACCAGGTCACAAGTGCCAATTGCCCACAGAGGGAGAGAGCAGGTCCGGCCAGGCCCCACGCGTATCGCCAAAAGGCTTCGTCAGGAGCTAGTGTGGATATCATATTGAGGCTCATTTATAGGGTAATGCCAGGTGTAAGTTAAATGGATGTTAATCATAACATCCGGTATCTCCCAACGGGGAGAATGTGTGCAGGGTGGACCAGGAAGCCTCCAGGGTCATATCCGGTGACGCAGCGCCAGCCAGTATGTCAATTATCTGGTTGGCGCCCACGTCATATCCGGGACCGCAGGAGAGAGGAAGAGTTATAGAGAACACGGGCCGGGAGTATACCAGCGTCACTTCCGGTGACGCGGCGCCAACCATATGTGTGAAGTCTCTGGTTGGCGTCCGCGTCACATCCGGAACCGCGGTGCAGAGGAGAGGGAGAAATAATCAATAAGTCTGCAGCATAAATGAAAAAGAATCGACCAAGAGCATAATGGTCCTGAGGACCCCGTGTGGCAGTAGCGTCACACACGGGACAGGGCCGCCAGACTATCTAAAAAAGGGGGGGGGGAAATGTTTGTGGTGGGGGGGGGGGGGGGGGTTATGTGGGAGAATATGTAGCCTAGATAAAAAAGAGGGAAGGAGAGATGAATTTAGAGATAAGAGAGGGTAACCATATGGAGAATAGAAATGCGGATCGGCACAATATGATTGCTCGTATTGAGGATAAGGGCAAAAAATAATATAAATACGGGGTGACATGGCGCCCTAATGGAGCTAAAAGTCGGTCACGAGTAGATACATAGAGGGCACACTGGGTAAACGCAGACCCAAGGGAGCAATGCAATAACAGGGGTCCACCATTTAAATGGATGAATAGACTACTCGAATCCATTATCTAGAATCCATTCAGGTTCCAGAATGGAGCGCAGAGACAGAAACAGGGATACATAAGGGGTGCTCGCTCCTTCTTTTAAGCCATTGATACCCAACGACATATTTATAATGCAGCCATCATTGAGCCACCATCCATGTAATATTAAATGTCTATGTATCCATGAGAGGGAGGACATCGATCCGAGTTAGTCTCATGAAGGCGTCTGTTAAATGATTAGGAAGAGTCTTCAAGAGAGTATTCCATCTATGCGAGTTGTTTGCAGTATGTCGATCATCGCGTAGTGTATAATTGCAGATTTAGATGATGCTCCATGTAGAACGATGGTAATGACCATGTAATCTATTGATCCATAATGGAATCAGGGGACGTGCCTATAGAAAAACATATATAAAAGAGATAAGTAAAACAGTGCAATGAGCAGATGAAGGCTGGAAGGCAAATTTAATCGCCTAGGAATCCAGAAAAAAGGAGCTCCTCATTCAAACCATGGGGACGGACTGTGTGGAGTTCAAAAATCCAACGGGCTTCATATTGAAGTAATTTGTTACCCAAGTAATCACAACGGCCAGTGCCCATAACCCTCTGTAGGCCAAAAGTACGCAGCCCATTGGACCTCCCTTGATGAAAGTCCAAGAAATGGGCTGCCACAGGTTTGAGGTACTGGCCATTAGCTCGAGTGTTGGCCGCTAGATTGATGGTAGAGATGTGGCTCTGAATCCGCTTGCGCAGTTCCTGCGATGTTTGGCCAATATAGAGTTTATTACATGGGCAGGCCAAGGCGTAAATCACGTTGCGTGTCTTACAGTTAATATAATTTCTTAGAGGGTAGTTCTTATTGGTAGATGGATCAGTAAAGCAATCTCTAGTAGGGATCATCATAGGGCATATATTACATGTTCCACAGGGGAAAGAACCCTTAAGGCGAATACCCCTATTAAGTCTAATGGTTGGACGTACAAAGTGGCTTCTAGTAAGTAAGTCGCTAAAGTTGGGTGCACGTCTGGCTGATAAGGAAGGAAAGGGACCTATCAAATCGGCCACCAATTTATCCTGGGTGAGTATGTTCCAATGGGTATGTAATATGGATCTCACCTTGTTCCATCCAACACTATAATCAGAAACAAATCTGATTTTGTTGTCCGACGTCTTGTTCCTTGGAACGAGGAGATCCACTTGTGAAGTCGCTCTTGCTCTCTCAAAGGCTTGTGAAATAACCTTTCTTGAATATCCGCGATCTCTAAAACGAGAGGAGAGGTCAAGGGCCTGTTTACGGAAGTCCTCGTCAGATGTACAGTTTCGTCGGATCCGTAAGAATTGACCCGTTGGAATACCCTTCCGGGTATGTGGTGGATGGAAACTGTCAAAACGCAGGAGACTATTGGTAGAAGTAGACTTACGGTAGAGATCCGTAGTAAGATGTCCATTGGTCACTTTAATCCTTGTATCAAGAAAGACGGCTTCAGACTGTGACATTGAAAAGGTTAAAAAAATATTCAATGAGTTAGAGTTCAGTCTTTCAATAAACTGATGGCAAGCTGACTCCTCCCCTGACCAAATAAAGCAAATATCATCAATGTAGCGTTTCCATAAGGTGACGTGTAGTTTGAAGTCGTCAGATGGAAAAACCACAACTTCCTCCCACCATCCAAGGAAAAGATTAGCAACGGCCGGGGCGCACCTTGCGCCCATTGCCACACCAGTGACCTGGCGAAAGTACTGCCAGTCAAAAATAAAGAAATTGTGTGTGAGTACAAATCGTAGGAGGTCGATCAAGAACGAGTCATGCATGCGGTTCGAGTCCAATTGTTTATCCAAAAACGTCATAACTGCGTGAATACCATCCTCATGTTGGATGTTTGAGTAGAGAGACTCGACATCGCATGTGACAATCCAGTCTCCCTCCTTTAGTGAAATGTCCCTACACACACGAATAAATGCACTAGTGTCTTTCAGGAAGGAGGGCAAAGCTTCAACGAAGGGTTGGAGGAAAAAGTCAAGATAGATACTAGCCTTTTCATTCAGGCTGCCAATACTGGCCACTATTGGACGTCCCGGGGGTTTATCAAGACATTTATGCACCTTAGGTAGGAGGTAAAACGTGGGAATAGTTGGATGTTCTACAATGAGAAAATTCCTCTCTTGGTTCGTAATGGTCCCTGCCAAGGCCGCGGCTGAAAGAAGGCGTTTCAGTTTAGCACTAAAAATCAAGGTGGGATCAGAGGGCAGTTTGTTATAGAATCTCTGGTTTCTAAGTTGTCGGTTGACCTCCTCCAAGTACATATCGACAGGCCAAAGGACAACATTCCCTCCCTTATCGGCCTCTTTAATTAAAAAGGAGGGATTGGAGCGTAATGACTGAAGGGCCCTATGTTCGATTTTAGATAAATTAGCCGCCCTCCAAGTAGTGTTCTGTAATGCAGCGATGTCACGTGATACAAGGTCATAAAAAATTTTTACATTAGGTATCAAAGAGAGAGCAGGTGTTACCTTAGATCTTTTAGTCTGTGGGAAACGTCGGCGTCCCAAATTCGTATCAAGTTCTTCTGTTAGAGAGATGAGATCCCTCAGAACCGCTCTGTCCTCAAGTGGGAGTTGTTCAGCTATGTCAGGTCTATGGTGTACCATACCAAGGGTAATCCTTCTGCAAAAAAGGTATAGGTCCTTGACAAGACTAAATCTATCCAGGTTATTAGTGGGAGAGAAGGACAGTCCGCGTTCTAACAGCGAGTACTCTAAGTCCGAAAGCTGATGATCAGAGAGGTTGATTACCTGTAATTTGTCCGAGGAGGGTAAAATGTCATTACTTGGTTCTAGTGGTATTTCCTCCTGCCCGTCCGTGGGTAAGGTGCTCCTGTGATCTTGAGCCTCGGTGTACGTGGGCGAACACCCCCTCTGGGGGCTGCCTGAGGCCTGGACACACTGCCGGGTCCTGGCTCTTCCCCCTCCACTCCTATTTCGTCCCCTCCCCCTTCTGGTCCGGTGTCGGGGTCGCTGCTTGTCTGGCCTAAAAAAGAGTCCGTGGACTCACTGTGAGAGACAGTGGGAGGATTATTAGGCTCAGGTACAAAAGGGGCAGTAGGAGCCGGATTGTTCGGAGAGGGTCTAGGTCTACGGGGCCCCTTACCCCCCCTGGGGTTGCCCTTATGTCGCCAAAGGAAGGCTTTGTCTTGAGCAAAATCCTGACGGTCCCTATTAAACTTATCTTTTTTCTTGGTGATTATATCACCTTCATATTTGTCTAATGTGTCTTTAAGATGTTTTTTAAAATTTTCAATGGCCACCGTCTCTCCAGAGAGGATAAGTTGATCCTCCAGTTCCCTGATCTTACTTTTAGTGGTATTCAGTAATTCTCGATCATGTTCCAAAAGCATCTGGATTATAATGCCTGAACAGCGAGTAAGACCATGTTCCCATATACGTTTAAATTCAGGTGAAGGTTCCCAAGCCGGGAATATGGAGACTCTTAGGCCCCTTGGAATAATATTGGTTTTAAGGTACTCTTCTAAACAGCGAACATTCCACCAGATTCTGAGACCGGATTTATGAAGGTTCGTTAGATTTTTACATAAAGTGGCGAATGAGGAGTCTGGGGGGGGAAGGGGGTCAGTCGAGTCAAATATATTGGCCGATCTTGCCCTCCATAGAGCTTCTCTAGTGTCCCAGTCCATCAATCCTGCAACACAATTGGATGTATAGATAAATGTATATAGTGGATATAGGTATATTCAATGTAAAATAACACAAATCAAATGATAAAAACCAGATCTGCCGTCAAGGTAGGAAGGCGTGCATACCCCGGAGAACCCGGAAGGGGTCAGACTAGTAAATGGAAGGAGGAAGCAGGGCTGCAACAGTCTGGTTAAAATAACAAGGGTGCATCCGCACAGGGATAAGAGATATAGTCAAGAAAAAAGAGAAAGGTACCCCTGTATAGCGAAGCACAACCGTGGAGACGTATTTCAATGCAAGTGAGATTTATTAGATAATTAGGTGTATAATGGCATAAAGGAGCCAAGCAGACATATAAAAACAATTAAAACCAAAAACTGGTCCGGACCAGCCCTACCCTCTGTAAAAGGCAATATATTACTGAATAAACCCCAGAAGATCATACAAGGGAACTGTACAAGTATAGTAGGGTAATAACATCAATTATAAGGTACACTGGTGCACAATCAAATACAGTCAATAATCAATGTATAAAACGGGGTAGCAACATATGATCAGTGGCACTTGTAACATTATAACAGAGACATCATACAGAAAATAATGGAACCATCAAACAGTGTCCTCAATGGGTTATCACGTGATATATAACAATACAATTAATAGTGAAGGAAGGTCGCAAACACACACCAAGGGACACAGTTGTAGATGAATGTAAAACAGTTTCCAATATATATTGTAGTCTAAAACAGTTTCCAATATATATTGTAGTCTAGTTATACAAGGGAACCACATATGAAAAATAAATGTCCAGGAGGGATAAGGAGATAGAACGAGTTACCAGGTCACAAGTGCCAATTGCCCACAGAGGGAGAGAGCAGGTCCGGCCAGGCCCCACGCGTATCGCCAAACGGCCATGAAGTGGGCATTTGAGGACTGGTGACATTGGCTGGAGGGGGCTAAGCATCGTGTTGTGGTCTTGACTGATCACAAGAATCTGGTTTATCTCGAGTCTGCCAAGAGACTGAATCCTAGGTAGGCTCGTTGGTCATTGGTTTTTAGTCATTTTGATTTTGTGGTCTCGTACCTCCTTGGTTCTAAGAATGTTAAGGCTGATGCTCTTTCTAGCAGTTTTTTGGTTGATTCTCTTGAAGTCTCGGAGCCAGTCGGCATTAAAAAGGACAGGGTTGTTCTTTCTGCTATTTCCCCCGATTTACGACTTGCTCTTCAGGAATTTCAAGTGGATAGACCGGAGAGATGTCCTGTGGGGAAATTGTTTGTTCCTGCCCGGTGGACTACTCAAGTTATTTCTGAGGTTCACTGCTCTGTGTTGGCTGGTCATCCTGGTATCTTTGGTACCCGGGATTTGGTCAGTAAATCTTTTTGATGGCCTTCCTTGTCACGGAATGTGCGTTCTTTTGTGCAGTCCTGTGGGTCTTGTGCGTCGGTCAAGCCTTGTTGTTCCCGTGCTAGTGGGTTGCTTTTGCACTTACCTGTACCTGAGCAGCCATGGACGCATATTTCTATGGATTTTATTTCTGACCTTTCTGTTTCCCAGAGGATGAATGTTATCTGAGTTATTTGTGACAGGTTTTCTAATATGGTTTATTTGGTTCCTTTGTCTAAATTGCCCTCTTCTTCGGAATTAGTTCCGTTGTTTTTTCAGCATGTTGTTCGTTTGCAAGGTATTCCGGAGAATATTGTGTCTGACAGTGGTGCCCAGTTTGTTTTCTGGTTTTTGAGGACCTTCTGTGCTAAGCTGGGTATTGATTTGTCTTTTTATTCTGCGTTTCATCCCAGGCTAATGGTGAGGCTGAGAGAACTAATCAGACGTTGGAGACTTATTTGAGATGCTTTATGTCTGCTGGTCAGGATGATCGAGTTGCCTTCTTGCCTTTGGCCGAGTTTGCACTTAATAATCGGGCGAGTTTGGCTACTTTGGTTTCGCCCATCTTTTGTAATTTTGGTTTTCATCCTCGTTTTTCTTCGGGGCAGGGTGGGCCTTCTGCCTGTTCATGTGTGTATTCTGTAGTTGAGCGGCTACGGCAGATTTGGGATTGTGTAGTGGACAATTTGCATCAGTCTCAGGAAACGCTCAATGTTTTGTTAACCGTTGTTGGTGTGTTTGGTTCTCGATTCATGATGTCTTCAATAAATCCTTGTTGCAGAAATATGTTGTGCCCGTGGTTCCCACTGTGGCTCCTCCAGATCTAGTCTTGATTGATGGTGAGTTGGAGTATGAGGAGTATTATACTGCATAATGTTCTAAAATGTGATTGCAGAGAAATCAGCTGTGTAATCTTCTAATGGAGCAGGTGTTAGGACCTGGCTCCCAGATGCAGCTAAACTCCCTATAGAGAAGGCATAGATTATTTATTACCAGCTCTGTTTTCCTGACAAATTTATGCATAGTGATAAATTAGCACTTCATATAAAGTATAGGAAGAACTGACAGTACTTCTGCCAGATTTTGGGATCATGTATACAGGTGACAGGAGGGTAAGAGGCTGGGGCCAAGCAGTGCCATGTGAACTCTGCTGTTCAATTAGGGGGCAGAATATTCTCTGTAACTTGGGCCTTTATAATCACCACCAGTTACAGGGAAAACCAGCAATAGAAAAATATTTGTAATATTGAAATCCCCAAATAAAAAAATAATTTCATAACCTTATAAGGGTCATAATGTGCAAATTAAATTAAATAAAATCTATTTAAAAATTCCTAAAATAGATTCACAGCAAGTCCAAATCCCCTCAATCACTTTTAGGTCCATCCTCCCCACTGCCATTTAAATAAAGAATATGTTTAATATTAATATCATTTTTACAAAAAGGAGAATTGGTCCATTATCACTTGCACAAAAACTACTAGAAAAAAGCAGCATCAAAAAACTTACCATCATTGCCAAAAGCAGAATCAAAATGCACTCTCAGGAAGCAGTCAGAGCCCAATTGTAAAGCAAGCCCAGCTGCAGGCTAATAAACCACCTCTACCAGCTATGTGTGGGAGGCAGTCTGCCATGCATACACTGGGCCTGCTTAAAGCACCATTCACACTGATACAAATGATGCAGAATGTCTGAAAGTGACCCAACCGCTCTGCTGCCTGAGCATTGGGCCACACAGTACGATACCTCTGCACCACTAGATGAATGGCGCCCCTAGGTAACCATTATGACTTGCAGAAATAAAAGAAAAGAAAGGAAAAAAATATTTTTTTTTTCATTTTCCCTGATATCAGCAAAAAAATAAATAAAATAAAATCAGCATTAATTTAGACCCATGGGTCATGTGTACAAAAGAATGTGCATGGATATGAATGGGTATATGACATCAATCCCAAAGAATATTACTCCAATTGCCACTGCATCAGGGCAATTGGGAAGAGCCGGGTGAAGCTCCAGAATTGCTGCATACAAATAATGCGCCAAATCTAGGGCAGCTACAGGCTGGTATTTTTAGGATGGTAGGGTAAATATCCATGGACCTTCACAGCCTGATAATATCAACCTGCATTTGTTTTCTTTACAATGGCTGGATATCAAAAATAGGGAAGACCCCACATAATTTTTATTTATTTATTACTTTAAACAAGACTAAACATCCCCTTAAGGCAACATGAAAAGAGCTACAGAGTGAAAATGTACAACACTGCAAACATGCTAGCTCTAATCTAAGTTCTTCTTTGTAGATCTACTGTGTTTTCTCTTTTTAAGTCATAATGACAACCAAAAACATCCAAAGGACCCTAATCACAAGCTTACATACCCCAGTTCTTAATATTATGTATTACCCCCTCTAACATCAATGACAGCTTGAAGTCTGTTGTGGTAGTTGTGGATGAGGCTCTTTACTTTCTCAAATGGTAAAGCTGCCCATTCTTCTTGGCCAAAAGCCTCCAGTTCCTGTAAATTCCTGGGCTTTCTTGCTTGAACTGTGCGCTCAAGTTCTTCCCAGAGTGCTCAATGATATTGAGGTAAGGAGACTGGGACAGCTACTCCAGGACCTTCCCTTTGCTCTTCTGTAGCCAATATCAGGTTGACTTGGCCTTGTGTCTTGGATTGTTGTCATGTTGGAATATCCAAGTACATCCCTTGCGCAGCTTCCAGGCTGATGAGTGCAAATTTGCCTCCAGTATTTGACTAATAATGGGTTGCATTCATTGCTGTTTGTGAGACCCACAACAAGTTTATACATATAGTGCAGCTGCTGCAGGATCTACCCTCCACAAAAAACATGGTATTGATAAGCAATATATCCAAATGGACAATGTTTTTTTGATCCGTGCAAACTGTACGATGAAGTGGACCACAATGGATGGAATAAAAATGGTGCTTTGTTCTAAGTGTTTCAGAGCATATCCTCGCTCTTTCCTCAGGAATATAACTATTACAAGGTAATTCCTGAAGAAGGAGCGAGGATACGTTCTGAAACCCGTAGAATAAAGCACCATTTTCATCCCGTCCATTGTGGTCCACTTCATTGTACAGTTTGCAGGGATAGAAAAAACACTGTCCATTTGGATATATGTGAGGATGTAACATTTATTAGCCATTCAAACCCATTTGTGTCAACTTCTATGCATGTTATCGTGTCAAAATCACCCAGGTACGTTAACTTTTGATCAGGGTCATTTGGATGTTTTTGGTTGTCATTATGATTTAAAAAGAAAAAACATAGTAGTATGATAATAAATGGCTTCACCCAACCAATAACCATAAGTGGAAAAAGTTTTTGTGTTTTCATTCATATTCTCTGAAGAAAAGCCAAGAAAGCAAAAAATCTCATGGGGTATGTGAACTTTTGAGCACAACTGTATATTAGTTATTCTAAATGGGTCTAAATAATAAGTCTGTTAGTAGTTATCTGGCTTCATATTCACCTGTTAAGTGAAGGATACATCAGGTTTTTTTTCCTATTGTACAGCTGTAACTCTTCTCACCTACTATTCAGTAAACAAAAATTACACATTGTATTATTCATGATGTAGTATTTCATGAGGTCTTTACTTTATGAAAGAAACAAAAATATATCAACTTGTTCATGAAAAAGTAACTTTCATCTTTGCTTCTCATCTACAATGATTTTTTATAGCATGTCATTTTCAAACAGTAAAAGGAGGCAATATGCAGGATAGCATCCAATTATGAAACATAGTAGAAGACAGAATGCTTCTTTGAAGTTACCCTTGACACATCATAGTAAAAAAAATATTTTACTTTTCTTAACCTCTTATGATGTAGACTACCTCTGCTATTTTATGGACACGATCATGTAATTAGGCTAGGCAAGTCACTTTTTAGGTATGAATCATTACTTCAACAGAATTTAATGAAAACATGATAATTTAATGTTGTGAAACGTGTGTTGGGGTATGTTTGTCTAAGGGCGTCTTCGTTGTTGTTGTGTGTCCTTGTCTGCACTCATGCACCTTATACTCATACAGTATTAGTATCCTCTACATATCGCTATGTTTACCTTGCTAAAATCCTTATGTACTGAATAGCACTTGTCGGTTCTCAGATTTCTGAATGTCAGAAGACAATTGCGTTCACCGCATCCGGATCTGGATGTGGTGAACGCAATTCTGTATTTAAGTGTGACCCTAGCCTAACACACTTATGTCCCCTCCTCTAATGCTCCATCTCCCATCCTATAAAACCACTCAGTACTAATTACTTTTATCTTTTTTTCTGTAGAAAAAGGTTTACCATGTTCATTATATGGTAAAACTGACCTGTCAGTTTGATGCCTCGGGTCGGTATGAGATTGTAGATACTTTTATCAAGTGGTGAAAAAAAATAAAAAATTTGTCAAAAAAAGAGAATTGCACTTTTGTCCTCATTTTCTGTGACCCATAGCATTCTCATTTTTGGTATCTGGAGTTGTGTGACGGCATATCTTTTGCACTTTGAGCTGAAGTTTTTAATTATACCGCCTTTCGGTAGATGTGATAGTTTGATCGCCTGTTACTACATTTTTTTGCAATGTTGCGGCGACTGAAAATACCTTAAATTTGCAGTGCTAACAACTGAGCCACCATGCTGCTCCAGGGAAGGATGTGAGCTCAGCACGTGAGCCTGCATCAAAGTCAGGGACATGACCAAGGACGTACCTATACATCCATGGTCCTGAAGGGGTTAAAGAAAGCTAGAAAACAATGGCAGAACAATGACTATTGCTACCAAGGGTGCATATTATCAGCCTTGTACATATAGTATGGATCAGGGTTAAGGATGAGTGAACCGGACTTTAAAGTTTAGTGTCCATACCAAACACAGACTTTACAAAGATTTTCAGTGTTTGGGTTTGGAGTTCTGATGTATGTAAATGACTGGAGTGAGCATCACTGTGCTCAGATGAACTCGGCGCTCAGACCAGTGTGAACCACTTGCAGTGTTTGAATGGCTCATACTGGGGGTAAAATCAGCGTTATCAGATGTAGTGTGTACAAAAAAGATAAAAATTGCAAAACCCTCTCCTGCTGAAACCCCAGAACCCAAACATCCATGGGTCCGCTCATCCTTAATCTGGACAGTTCTAGCAGAGCACAGCCAGGTACATTAGATTACTAGAACAGCAGCAGAAGAATGGTGCAGGATTAAAGGTGATCTTTAGTTTTTGGTTGGAAATGTGTAGGAAATTAACTCAATATTGATTGATTCTGCGTTATTTTTTGCAGTAAGATTTTATGATTAAGGGATGATTTAGGATGATAATCCTTTTTGCAGGCAGCAATCCAGCATGTAGAACTTTTTTGTATTCCAGGCTCAGTCTTTATGTATTAAAAGGAACATATCTTACTTTTCTATAGAAAATGTAGGAACATACATTTGTAATCTCTTTACAAAAGAACTGCAAAGCTGCTAGCTTCTTCCTCTCTTCCTTGTAACCTGATCCTTCACCAACACTAAGCTTGAATTCCATGCAATGTACCCAAACTCTTCTAGTTACATCAAAAAATGTATCTGCTGCCCTCATAAATTTTCTCACCATGTATGGGAAATTGTACTTTGTGGCATTGTGTAACGCTACTCAAATAGTTAATATTGCACACTATTTGATGCTGAGAATATGGATGGCGTGTTCTCATTTTAATGTGGTGTCAGAGAAAAAACTATAGTATTTGAGGAACATCTAGATATTCCAGTTGAGTTTAAAGGAAAGTATTACAGTCACCAAACCTTTTTGAGTGTCGAGCCCAGGTTTTGGGGTAATCGGGTGTCAGGCTGCAAGAGTTAACGCTCCGGATGTCACGGGGAGTGGTGGCCGCGCCTGACCCTGTGTCCTGGGCCTATCTTCCAAAAAGGGGTAATATGTACAGGGGATTATATACAAAGTTTGTTGTGATGCCTCCTGTAGTTTCTGCTGAGGTGTCATCAGCGCCGCCACAGTCTGCCGGAGGTAATTGGTAATGTGGCTAGTGTGGTAAAGTCCTCCACAGGTAGGACTGGGACCTCTGGGGCAGCGTAGTGTAAGGGACTGCATGGAGCTGTAGATGGGATGGGGAGTGTTTGAGCAGTCTATTAGGGGCACCGGGAATGGAGGGAATGATACACGCACACAGAAGAAGTCTCTTTTACCTTTTACTGTTGTTCGGCAGATAAAAGGTCCAGGGCACTGACAGGTGACCAGGTTGCACAGTGGGTCCCCACAGCAAGTGGGTATAAGGCCTCCTCTGTTCCTCTGTAGTGATTGAGACCCAGTCTGCATGCAGCCAGACTTGCCTCCTATCTCTTCCTGACTCTGATGACTGTCTCTCCTCCTGTGCGGTCTCCGGGTTACCCTCTCTGATCACGGCGGTGATACACTGCTGTGTCTGGCTCTCTCTCTTGACCCACAGGGGGACCGGGTGACTGAAGCCTTGGTGTGATGGGGTTCTCTGTGGTCCTGAAGTGTCCCACAGGTGTGGATCCCCGATGTCCGGTGTGCCTTTGGGCAAACTCCCTCAAGTTCCTCACTCCCTCTTGGCTATCTGCTCCTCGCCTTCTGTCCCCACTTAGGCTTGCGGGACATAGAAGGGCCACTCCGGGTCACTGGTTCTGGCCTAACCGCGGCACGGACCACCAGGATGTCTTCGCAGCTCTCCTAGCGTCTGCACACTCTGACTAACTCCTTCCCCAGCAGCAGTATTTATAGGGGATCTTGCCTAAGGTCAGCAAGTGGCGCTCCCCCTACTGGGCTGTTGGCAAGTTGAACCAGCGGCTGAGGTTTGGGCTGGGGTCTTGGCACTGGCTGTTGGCTTTGCTGTAACTGCAGAGCGTCCATTAACTTAGCGATGTTTTTATTCATCTGGCGCATCTCAGCACGCATCTCAGCTCTCAGGGAATCATATTTGTCAGGCTGAGCAGATTGTACATTGTGCGTGACTGTAGATACGGGTAATGGTTTTGGACTACCCTGCACCTCACCCCTGTACCACCATTTAATAGCAGCTTCATGGGTCTCTACCAGCTTTAACCCCTTGATGGTCATCTCTTTCAGGGTGTTGAAGTCAGCTTCAGGATTGCTTAATGACCACCAACGTACAGTCTTACTGTTCTCGGGGGATAGCAGTCCCCGAGTGAACTGTTCAATGAGGAGCTTGTTTTCATCGGGTACACTGGGGGGGCTGACATGTATAAAGGCGCGCAATGCTTCTTCCAGATGCCAGACATAAGCTCTTATGTCATCCCCCGGCCTCTGGTAGCAGTGATGGAAGCGCATGCATATATCAGCCTCATTGCACTCCTCAAAGGTAGCTCTCAATTTGTTGAATGTTCAGCAGCAGACCAGGACGCACTTTCTTTCTCTGCTGCGCCGGTTAACTGTCCGAGTACCACAGCAGCGCTTTGTTGGCCGGTCATCGCTTTCGTATCTAGAACGCTATTGATCTTTCGCTTGAACTCATCCAGCATATCAGGGCGGCCGTCATACTGGGGCAACCACTTGGCCCCCGGGATGTATGGGAGTGACATGGGCATTATTGGGGCGAGTGCACCCGGTGCGCCGATAGTGCTGGCAGTGCTACCGGATGCAGCCATAGGTCCTTCGGTGTAATTCCTGGGATCAGTGTACGCACTGTCGTCGTTGCTGGAGGAGGCCGACAGTTCTTAAAGAGTTAAACAGTTTGGGAGTTTCCGACTAGGCCGCGGCATTTGGGAATGCTCGGCTGAGCGAGGTTCGGGCTTCAGTTTCGCGCTCTACAGGCTGGCACGCCCCCTTTCTTCCCGCTCTTCAGCGGAGTAATGGAGGCATAGTTTAAACAGTCACTCAATACAGTCAATAATATGGCACACAGGGTTCTCCGTGGTCCTGAAGTGTTCCACAGGTGCAGATCCCAGATGTCCGGTGCCCCTTTGGGAGAACTCCCTCAAGTTCCTCACTCCCTCTTGGCTATCTGCTCCTTGCCTTCTGTCCCCATTTACCTGTGTGAGCAGGGTGCCACATGAGCAATACACAAACATCATTCAATAGTGTATGGAAATTGTGATCAAGTGCAGAGAATCATGGTTAACATGAAACTCTAAAGGTACTGTCACACGCTGCCATATAGCTTCCATATCACTGGTGTTTTGATGTGAGTTCGCACGTTCCGGGCACTTTTTTCAGACCGCTTCGGAGATGTCACACGTAGCGATATCGCGTGCGATAACTGGCGATCCTGTGTTTCGGTTATCGCCTGACCAAGACCGGAAGCCATCTTCCCTTCTCACATCGCCACATCAGACGCCACCACCACATCAGCGATGTGGGTGTAGTGTTTTGGCGCGGCGAGGATATAGGCGTGCCAGAGTCTGTTACACCACGCCCCTACCTTTCCGATTTGCCTACACAACTGCATGTACCACTAAGCCACCAATCGCCACAGACGGGGCACGGAAAACAGTACGCTCAGGCACGCCTACGGGATTGATTCCAGAATTTCTGAGCTCGCTTTCTACATCGCTATCGCCCTGTCACATGCTACAAAGTGCTGATATCGGCTAGTGGATATCGCCTGATTTCACTGCAGTGCAGGGCAATTAGGTGACACTCCACTGGTGATTTCTCGCTGAAAGGTCTGGTCCGGGGCTGTCCGGTGTAAACCAGACAGCCCCGGACCGGTTTTTGGCCCCATAGTAGCCTTTGGGGTCGGATGGAACCGGATGGCAACTCTCTGTCCGAGGAGAAAAATCACCCCAAAAAGCCGGATCCCAGATTCACCCGGATTGCCCCGGTCTGGGAGGATCCGGGAACCGGACACCGGCGGCTGCACGCCGCTGTGATTTCAGCTCCCTGCTATCCGCGATCTTGAAAAATCAGCAGCTGTAATTACAGCCATCCGGCTGCACACAGGACCGGAGGGCACATTTGGCCCTCCGGTTCTGTGTGCTGATCTGGTCCGGGTCTGTCAGGTTCATGCCTGACAGCCCCGAACCGGACTGCGCTGTGGTGTGAAGCCAGCCTAAGGTAGATACATTTCAAACAATGAATGCCTTTTTGCGATATCGCATGCCTATTAAAGCTTGTTCAGCCAATTCTCATTGATTGTAACAGAACATTTAAAGAGCCAATATATGACAGAGAGTAAAACATATCAAAATGGGCATTTATTAGCCAAAAATTATAAAATAAATATTAACATTGTAACATTAACCACACAATCAGGGCCCATTGTCAACATACAACCAACATCCATACTCTTATTCATTGTGCTTCCCAAGATATAACCCATAAATGTTCACTTGTTCACAAGGAGTACATGCTGTGAGTTTAATATTGCAGAATTCCCATGTGCATCATGTATGACATATTCTGACAATGAAGATGGCCAACGTGAAGTGTTCCTAAGAGGCGGATTGATGCCTGGGGACTGTCAAGTTATGATTTATAGATTATGATGTGGAAGTCTTAATGGAAAACACAGTGGTTTAAATTTATTCTCGAGAGAGGGAACATAATAGAGTTTAATTGTGAAAACAAACAATGATTGAAGTTCTCATATGTTACCCCAGTGCGTGAACACAATCCTACAAAGTTTTACCTTTTTAGATTGACAACTAAGTAATTGATTTATAATAAAATAAAATAGGACAACAGGCATGTTTCCTTTTGACAGTGTAGATACAGAAAGCAACTGATATGAAGGAACAGACATGAATGATACAGCAAACTATGGCTACCTGACTGCTTCTGCACACAACAGTTGCTATTTGCTTCTGTGTTGTTTCTTGATCTCTCATTTATCTTCCACCATGGTCCATAGCTGATGATGATAAACTCATGTTGTCTTGATGACTTCTGCTCTATAACTCTAGCTTCATCCAGATTCCTATTTTCAGAGATTTACTGAAAATAACCAGCCTTAAACCCAGATTTACAAGTAAAAAAAAGAAGCCCTTATAAAGGTGTGCCAACAAGCAAGCCTTTGGTGCCTAGCATTGGATAGGGCAAGCAGAGGTTATAGGTGCAGTAATCTCTATTAATAGTTATCTGCATGGTTTGAATGTAACGTTCTTAATGGGAGGGGTCTGAAGTAATGGACATTTAAACTCATTAAATTTGAATCCAATTTACGCTGGTATGGGCTTTTGTTCACTTAACCGTTTCCCCACCAAGGATACATTTTATACTTGGGTACTAGTGGCCATATTTCAGCCTCAATGGAAGCTGGAGAAGTAATGTCGGACTCATTTAAAGCTGAGATTTAATATTGAATCAGAAATGTCACTGCAGTTGTGACCATGAAGAGGGACACCAAACAAAGGATCATCCCAAGGGCTTGTAGCCGCCAGAGTGAATCTGATCTTTCTTGCGTAAACACTCCTTTATCTCAGATAAGACCCTATGTGCACTCTATATTCCTTCAAGTTACCAAATGCAAGAATAATGAGAGAGATAATGTTTTAAGGTATTTTTATGACTTTCTGAAAAGACAAAAGTTTATATACATTTCATTAGTATTTGGTACCATTACCCTTAAACTGTATGACTGGGTCGAACATTTTGGATATCCTTCCACAGGCTTCTCACAGTAGTTGGTAGGAATGTGGGCCCATTTCTCCTGACAGAACTGGTGTAACTGTGCCATGTTTGTAAGTCGACTTGCACGCCACTGCTTTTTCAGCTTTGTCCACAAATTTTCAAAAGGATTGAGGTTAGGGCTTTGTTATGGCCTCTCCAAAGCATTGACTTTGTTATCCTTAGCCACTTTGTAACTAGTTTGGCAGTTTGCTTTTTGCCATTGTTCATTTGGAAGACCAATTTTTGACCAAGATTTAACTTCATGGCTGATATCTTGAGATGTTGCTTCAGTATAGCCACATAATCTTCTTTCCTCATGATGCTATCTATTCTGTGAAGTTCACCAGTCTCTCCTGTAGCAAAACAACCCCAAAACAAGATGCTCCTACTCCCATGTTTCACAGTTGGAATGGTGTTCTTAGACTTCAAAGCTTCTACCTTTTTCCTCCAAATGTAACAATGGTTATTATGCCCAAACAGTTCAATTCTAGTTTCGTCAGACCACAGGATATGTCTCTAAAAATGAAGGCCTTTAATCCTGTGTGTATTTGCAAACAGTAATTTTTTTTCAGGTTTCTTTAGGAATAAATGCTTCTTCCTGGCAGAATGGCCTCTCAGCCCATGTTGATACAGTACTCTTTTCCCTGTGGAAAATGACACAATCTTACACCTCCTGTCATCATCTTCACAAGGTCTTTTGATTTTGTTTTTTAAGTTGATATGCTTATGTTGGACCAAAGCACATTCATCTCTGGGACCCAGAATAAGTCTCCTTTCTGAGTGGTATGATAGCTGAACATTCCCATCTTGTTTGTACTTGCGTATAATTGTTTGTACAGATGAATAGGGCACCTTCAGATGTCTGGAAAGTGCATCCAAAGATGAACCATACTTGTAAAAGTCCACAATTCTCTTCCTGAAGACAAAAAGAGAAGAGAATAAGGAACACTTGGCACCAACCTTGTTAAGTCAGAATGCAACTTGTCCGCCACTGGTCTCCCATGTGTCACGCCACCACAGGCAGAGGTGACTAGTGGATCCACTAGACCATGGAGATACCGTGGAGGCTGATACCAAAAACGAGCTGGACAAGTACATCAGATAAAGAACAGGGTTTATTTAGTACAACAAAGTGTAGATCCCCAAGGGAGGTCCACAGGGCCAGAGCACAGTGGTTTCCCTAAGGGAGCAAAATAAGGGTTACCTCTATACAGGGATTTCTCCAAGTGCAACTAGAGAGGGTCCAATGAACCAGTTAACCTGCAGCTCCGACCCAAGGCAGAACACGAAAAGAAAACCAGGGAACCGGAGGAGAAGGCAGGGACGGGGCTTGGTGCAGCCGAAGAGGTCTGGGAGGTAGCCAAGGACCAGCGAGAGTCGTACGGGTCTCCGGGTGAACAGGCAGGAGGAATCCAGCATTGAAAGCAAAAGAAAAACATGTAAGGTTTTCAGAGGACACAATAAGCTGCATGCAGTGCTATGGACCTGAGCTGGCAACTTAGGCTAGGTACAAAGTTGCCCAGGCACCTCCCTTAGGAAGAGAGGGCCTTAAGAATCCACCAGCCCTCAATTGGCTGAGAGGTGGTAATAGGAAAAAGGGCGTACTGGCCCTTTAAATTTACAAAGTGCAGTGCACGTGTGCCCTATGCGCATTCTCCCTGCCACCAGGAAGTGAGGAGGCAGAGGAAAAGTGCCAAAGAGCTGCCGCTGCCAGGGAGGACACCAAGGGAGCGCTGACCCGGTAAGTATGTCTGCCAGGCACAGCAGAATACAGAACTGAATTTAATCACAGGTGCACAATCCACGATATCCGCAGAGGGCAATGTAGGTCATCAATTCAAAAGAAATGGCAGCATTCACTGACAGTGTAATCTTCAGTTTTGTTTCAAAAGTGCATCAAACAGGTAAAGGCCATGGGGCCAAATAATGAGGGGAGGGAGAGGATGGGAGGGTGCCCAGGAAACAGACGATGATCGTTTTGTTCAAAAATGAACTTCAACAGGTCCAGTGGAGGTAATTACATCATACAGTGATTAAATTCCAAATAAATTTGCATACAGGTGTGATATCAAACCAAAAAATAGTGACATATACTCACAATACCTTAATTCAAAGTGATTAATTAAGTGCATAATGTGAATAATAATATCATATCACTAGTGAATGCAACAAGCAAGGACAATGAAGACATACATTATAAAAACATCAAAATGTAAAATTTACATCACAGAAAGACTGACAAGTCATTCTTGGAGGAAAAATAAAAGTGGTTACTGTCAGTGCTTTGGGGGCTACAAAACACATAGGGCAGTGAAGGTTAAAGGTTTAACAAACCTCTTAGATTAGATTACCACACGCATTTCAACAGTAGTCTGCTGCCTTCATCAGGTGGAGTTACATGACAATGGGAGTGAAGGCACAATATATAGAGGTATAAAATCAATGTGAGGTACTAATAACATGACATCATTTAACCCTATATTCACTGGACGACAGCTGGAGAGACTATACAATGGTAATAAACAATACATTATAAAATGAATATATATTGAATATAAGAGGGATCTAAAAAAATGTAAAAACAATATAAGAACACCAATGTTTGTATATCAATAAAAATATGAAAATTATATAAAACATATATGATGATTAGCAGCCTGGATGTTCCTTTTCCATTATATATATTAATTAAAGAGAATAAAAATTATATGATACAACTAGATGGTGGCCCGATTCTAACGCATCGGGTATTCTAGAATATGTATGTAGTTGACATACTGTGATTGACAGAACTTGTTCAGTCAACGTGAGTGAGCTACATATATATATATATATATATATATATATAGAGCAGCGCTATGGTATATGGTGGTACATTACAGTACATGTATAGCAGCACTATAGTATATGGCAGTACATTACAGTACATGTATAGCAGCTCTATGGGATATGGTGGTACATTACAGTACATGTATAGCAGTGCTACGGTATATGGCGATACATTCCAGCACATGTATAGCAGCACTATGGTATATGGCGGTACATTACAGTACATGTAAAGTAACACTATAATATATGGTGGTACAGTATAGCACATGTATAGCAGCATTATAATATATGGTGGTACATTACAGTACATGTATAGCAGCACTATGGTATATGGCGATATTCCGCTCCCCGCGGCCCCCCGCTCCTCCACAGTAAAAGTAAAAAAATCCTCAGTGAGGATACTCACCTGTCCGCCGGCTTGCTCCACCTCCGTCTTCTATGTCCTACAGGCCTTTAGGACCCGTCATTGCCTGGGAAACCGATCAGCTGATCGGTCACATGACTGCTAACTGCCGGGGGGCAGGATGGAGCAGGGGGGCAGGATGGTGATGGAGGGGATAGGGGGCAGAATTGTGTCGAGGGACAAGAAGGAGCGAGCGGGGCAGGATGGAGTGGGGGGGGCAGGATAGAGCTGGGGGGGCAGGATGGAGTGGGGGGAGAGGTGAGGTGGAGGCGGCGGGTTCCCTGTGTATCCCGGCAACAGTGGCGCGTTAGCACCTGTCGCGGGGCTTCAGCGATAGTGGCGCTAACACGCCACGGTCGCCGGGTTGCAAATTGGCGCGCAATTTCGAACTTTGAATTTGCGCGCCAATTTGCATAGTCTGCGCTCATTGGTGCCCGCCTCAGGCGGGCACCAATGAGCGGCCTCTGTCTGGTGCGCGATTTCTGTGACCGACAGATGCCTTATACAATTATATAGTAGATATATGACCAATCATTATATATGGAACTATCCATATATTATATATGGATAATATAATAAAAATATATATGGAATAAAATAAATTAAAATAAATTGTGTGGGTCTGGGATATGTGTGTATATATATATATATATATATATATATATATATATACATACCCCCATATTGTGAACCTATGGCGTTTCCCTAGTAAAGATCACAATAAAGAACATAAATGGGTAAAATAATGTGGCCATATAGACTATTTGCACAATTTTTTCTCAAATATATATAGCTTGTTAGCATATGTACATCACTGGTAGTAGCTGAGTGCTGCAGAGAATTTTTTTCGATTTGTTTAACTCAGTGTCCCTTGCACACATTGTCAATAGTCTAATTTAGCCCCTCTCGATATAATGTTCACAATTTGAAAATCCAAAAACTTTCTTTTTTAATTAAGCTGCAGAAGCGGTTCATTCGGTATCTGATACAAAATTATCAATTTCAGGCAACTGGGATCTTTTTGATGCACTATCAGGAAGTATTTTGAGACACTATGTAAAAGGTATCCATTTTTTACATTAGAGCAATGGCTATTCAAGCAGGCGTGCATATTTTGCACAGGGCGACACACTGTCACGCACTTAGATGGCGCTGACATTGTTGGATACTGCTGTGTATGTTGTTTGTCTTTAAGAGCTGCATGGTTGATGGTTGTGAAGGTCCTTGTCTCCTGTGGTGTGCTCGAGAACTGCAGTCACTATTATGTTCAATTGCTGGTTCAGGAGTTAATGTGTGACTCACCTGGATAGCCTTCCCTCTCCTCTGTCAGGTGCTGCTGATAGCTATGTGCTCTAGGTGTTGGTGCTGTGCTGTGCTGATGCTTATTCTTAGCTGCTGGGCTAAAGTCTTTCCTTGGGAGAAGCTGTGATTCCTGACCCGTGGGTGGAGGTAGGGGCCCTCAGCCTAGGGCTAATCAGGAGTTTTAGGGTACAGGGTGGCGGCTCAGAACTCCTCACCATCAGAGGTACCTCTGAGATCAGGGCGAGCCAGGGATCCCAGCTTCAGGGTCAGATTAGGCTCTCCTGACCCCCTTTTGCCCAATTCACCTACCTGTTACCTGATTCCCTCACCTCTCAAGCATGACACAAATATTGGAGGCCGCATGCACATTGTAGCAGATATATTACATGGCTGGAATGACAATCAACTTTACAGTTTATACGAAATTTTTCTCCAGATGTTTGTGAGCAAAAAGTTGTACCGTCATCAAAGATGGTTTTTAAACATAAGCAACCTGGTGTTTTGCACGAGAAACAACCATTTGTTTTTTTGATCAGCTACTGATTCAGCGACGTCAGGTTTTAGTATACTATTACTTGGTGACATCAGGGACCGTAGATTGTGATTTCTTCTACATACTTTACTACTGTGTTTCCCCGAAAATAAGACACTGTCTTATATTTTTTTTTGGTCCAAAAGATGGACCATGTCTTATTTTCGGGGGGGGGGGGGGCGCCTTATATACCAACTGCACATCCCACTGCAGCCTCCCATAGACACACACACACACCCATACACACCACACACCACACACCCATACACACACACACATACCCATACACACACACATACCCATACACACAAACCAATTTTTACCGGTCCAGTGTGTCCGATGTCCGCGCTCTCCGGTGGCCCCCGCTCTCCGGATTCCCGCTGTAGCTGCCAAACTCCGCCCAGGTCAGGAGCCCTGTGCCAATTATAGCGCAGGAACCGTGAGCCAATCACAGCCCAGGAACCGCTAGCCAATCAGAGGCCATGCACGACGTCAGATGGCCGCGGATTGGTTTGTGGTTCCTGGGCTGTGATTGGCTCACGGTTCCTGCATTGTAATTGGCGCAGGGCTCCTGACCTGGGCGGAGTTTGGCAGCTACAGCGGTAATCAGGAGAGCGGGGGGCCACCGTAGAGCAGGGGGGGCCACCAGAGAGCGGGGGACCACCGGAGAGTGGGGGACCACCGGAGAGCGGGAGACCACCGGAGAGCACAGCAAGGTACGCCCTATAATCGGGGGGTGCCTTATATTAGAAGGTAGGGCGCCTCCCCCCAAGCATGCCTTACTTTCGGAGGGCACTCTATTTTCGGGGAAACATGGTAGGTAGATGTTTACATAGAATAGGGTCAACTTTTAGAATAAACCAGTACCAATTAAGTAGTTTCTGTATGCCTGTTCTAGATTTATTAAACGTAGTAATCATATTCCAATGTCTATATCCTGTCTCCACTGTGCAGATTTTTGCTTCAAGAATCCTAGAGATACATGATTCTTGGGTAAGGGACTCAGTAGAGATGAGCCACAACCTTAATGTTCGAATTCGATTCGTTGAATTTGAGATTTGTTCGTCGAATGTTCGTCGAATGTTCGATGAACAACGCAAACCCCATTGAAATCAATGGCAGGCTACAGAAAACACATAGAAAACACCTTCAAAGGGCTCCAAAAGCTGCCAAACTACTCAGAATGTACAACAAACCACAAAAAGTGACAACAATTCATACACAGTACAAATAGTCACAGGCTAAGTGGCTTACGTTTTCTACATTAAGTAAAAAGAGGTGAAAGAGTAAAAGGAGAATGAGACACAGGTATGGGCATGTCACACCCTTCTTAAATCATGTAAAACATAGCAAGGGGACTCCAACAAGAATCCTTACTCCTTTCAAAGGGTCACACCTACAGCAAAATGGCATCAATTCTCCCAGACCCAAAATTGCTGAATGGCCCAGCTTGCATGCATGGCACAGGGTCTGGAACAGGACCTGGCCGAGCATTTCAACCTTGCTCAGCAACTAAACGTTTAGTGGAGTATTACACTAAAAACTACAGAGGTAGGTCAGTGACCTGAATAGGCCTAGTGGGCCGGATCCCCTCGAAGCTCATGCAAGCGCTCCGGTCAATGTTATGCCCCGCCACACACAGTTGGAACCACTATTAGTTTTGTGGAGTACTACATGAATTCACAGAGAGGTAGGTCAGAGACGTGTGTTTGTGCGTAGAAGGCCAAATAAAGTCAAAGCTTGTGCAAGCGTTCCCATAAAAGTCATGCCCCGCCACACACAGGTGGGACCACAATTAGTTTTGTGAAGTACTACATAAATTGACAGAGAGGTAGGTCAGAGAACTAATTAGGCCTAGAAGGCCACATGAAGTCAAAGCTCGTGCAAGCGTTCCCATAAAAGTCATGCCCCGCCACACACAGGTGGGACCACCATTAGTTTTGTGGAGTACTATAGAAAAAACCGAGAGATACGTCAGAGACCTGTTTAGGCCTAGAAGGCCACATGAAGTCAAAGCTCGTGCAAGCGTTCCCATTAAGTCATGCCAAGCCACACACAGGTGGGACCACTATTAGTTTTGTGGAGTACTACATGAATTCACAGAGAGGTAGGTCAGAGACGTGTGTTTGTGCCTAGTAGGCCGGATAAAGTCAAAGCTTGTTCAAGCGTTCCCATAAAAGTCATGCCCCGCCACACACAGGTGGGACCACAATTAGTTTTGTGGAGTACTACATAAATTGACAGAGAGGTAGGTCAGAGAACTAATTAGGCCTAGAAGGCCACATGAAGTCAAAGCTCGTGCAAGCGTTCCCATAAAGTCATGCCCCGCCACACACAGGTGGGACCACCATTAGTTTTGTGGAGTACTATAGAAAAAACAGAGCGATACGTCAGAGACCTGTTTAGGCCTAGAAGGCCACATGAAGTCAAAGCTTGTGCAAGCGTTCCCATAAAGTCATGCTCCGCCCACACACAGGTGGGACCACCATTAGTTTTTTGGAGTACTATAGAAAAAACAGAGAGGTAGATCAGAGACCTGTTTAGGCCTAGAAGGCCACATGAAGTCAAAGCTCGTGCAAGCATTCCCATAAAAGTCATGCCCTGCCACACACAGGTGGGACCACCATTAGTTTTGTGGAGTACTACATGAATTCAAAGAGAGGTAGGTCAGAGATCTGTTTAGGCCTAGAAGGCTACATGAAGTCAAAGCTCGTGCAAGCATTCCCATAAAGCCATGCCCCACCACACACAGGTGGGACCACCATTAATTTTGTGGAGTACTATAGAAAAAACAGAGATACGTCAGAGACCTATTTAGGCCTAGAAGGCCACATGAAGTCATAGCTTGTGCAAGCGTTCCCATAAAGTCATACTCCGCCACACACAGGTGGGACCACCTTTAGTTTTGTGGAGTACTATAGAAAAAACAGAGATACGTCAGAGACCTGATTAGGCCTAGAAGGCCACATGAAGTCAAAGCTCGTGCAAGCGTTCCCATAAAGTCATACCCCACCACACACAGGTGAGACCACCATTAGTTTTGTGGATTACTATAGAAAAAAACAGAGAGATACGCAGAGACCTGTTTAGGCCTAGAAGGGCACATGAAGTCGAACTACATGCAAGCGTTCCCATAAAATCATACCCCGCCACACACAGGTGGGACCGCCATTAGTTTTCTGGAGTAATATAGAAAAAACAGAGAGGTAGGTCAGAGACCTGTTTAGGCCTAGAAGGCCACATGAAGTCAAAGCTTGTGCAAGAGTTCCCATAAAGTCTAGCGGGAAAAGACAAAAAATGGCAGCACTCACCAACTTGTGACGATTCTTTTATTCAAGGTCCAATAGCAAAGGATCCATGAACATGCCTGGGGGGGGGAGGGGTGGAGGACATCAGACGACGGCTTGCCGTTTCGTGGCAGTTGCCACTTCCACGGGTCTTTGCTCGGTGCTCGACATCATATCCTATCCTTATATAGTGGGAGGAAGTGATGACACGCACCACACCTGTCGTTATTACAGTGTGAAACACATAAATCAGTTTAAAAACAAAATTCTCTCACTAAATCCTGCAACCTGCTTCTGTTTTATTTCTATGTGGGTATCTTATCCCTTACTCTTTTGGATATATACTCAGTGCTACATTAAGTTACTCTTTATTCATTACTTCCCTGCTGTTTGTCTAGGGATTACCACTCCCATGCTAATAGCTGTGCAAGTTACCGTATTACTCTTATCCATACCCGTGTTGACCTCGAGACCTTCACATCCATCCTTTTAATCATTACTGGGATGTCTACAAGACCTTCACAACCGTCCCTCAATTGTTCATGATTAGTGTGGCTGCTGTAACTTGCAAAGTGCAAAGTTCAGCTGCGATACACCGAGTACTTAATTTATTATATTTAGAGGTGTTATACAACTTAATTCACAAGTGTTTAGGATGTATGTGAAGATGCCTCATTCTGGTGCGTGCATATAACCGTGTAAGTACGTATTTCCATGTGCCAATCGGCAATCATATCAACACAGACTCACATATGTGATTAAAAATCTACTGATCTATTTTTCGGTATTTCACGGAAATATTAATATTGATACACATATGGAAGATTATCTGCTTGCAAAAATGCTGCAGGGTCTCCTCCGTATTTATATTTAATGTGCATTTCTATTAATATAGGGGTGGTCCAGCTCCAGGCAGATCAATAGGAAGGACTTTTTGCTGGATGTACTGTAGTCATCTTACATTATTTTTCCTACATGAACCTCCATTGAAAGCTACTGCCTGCGTCTATCCTTTGTTTCCATTTAATCAGTGTCTGAACAAAGACACACAGTGGCTAAAGGAAAACTGCAAGGTCGTTTTTATCATTGAGACCTAGGGCACCACATGCCCTGGTTTCCACTATCCATTTACTCTCTTTTTGTAAGAGTATTTTATGGGTGTCTCCTCCTCTACCTGTTGGCTTCACTTGTTCTAAGCCAATGAATGAAAGCACCTTTGCGTCTCCTCCATGGCTCTCTCTTACGTGTTGGATAAGTCTCGGGCTGCCTACCCCTGTTCTTACTGAATTCTGATGCTCTCTAAAGCGTACGAACATCTCTCTGATCGTCTTCCCAATATAGAAGCGCCCACATGGGCATGTTACTGCATATACAACCCATTTACGGTAGATTTACAACTAATGTAAGTATTCACATTGTGGGATCTGCCACCTATTTGAACTGGGTTTTCCGTTTTATGGAATTTGCAAAAATTGCAATTCCGACACCGAAAATTCCCCTTTGGGCGTCCCTTGTCTAGCCATGTAGTTTCCTTTTTTGTCACAATTCGGTTTTCCACTATGAGATCTTTCAGATTATTACATCGCTTGTATGTTATTAGTGGTGGGCCTAACCCTACTGGTGCTCAACTCTCTATCTTTCTCCAGTACGTGCCAGTGTTTCCTTATCGCCGCTTCTATTTTCCTATACATTGGTCCATATTTAAAGGAGAACACGAACCTCTTTCCCTCATTTTTTGATCTTTTTATTTTTCTTTTTTCTTTTAGTCTCTCCTTAGTGTCTTCTAGGATTTTAGTGGGATATCCTCGGGCCAGGAACTTTTTCTCCAAGTCTGATTCAAATAATGTTTATTAAAGTTTTCAAGATAACAAGAAAATCAGATCAAATCATATAAAGATAGAATATAATACAGTATATGGGGTTAAGACACATTTGAGTAACAAATAAAACAAGTTAGGAATACAAAAAAAAACAAATTTGTCTGAAGAGTATAAATGTAATAGCAGTCCCAAGATAATCATTTTATTAAACAGTACTATCTTTAGATTAAGTTATCATCTATTATAAAATAATATATGATCTTAGCAAAACAAAATAAAATCAAAACAAATATAACTAGCTACTAGCCAGAAAAAGAAACAAGTAATATATATAACAACAAATCAAAGAAAATAAAGGAGTTACCAAACACCAACATGAAATAAGATTAAATATGTCAAAAATGTCTGTAATATAAAAGGTATTTTATACACATATATGGCGCAAGGAGAGATAAACAGCCCCCATAGAGTGCCCAGGTACCAACAACTATTTCTGCAAGTCATAAAAGTAAATAAGCTTTTACCAATGTCAATGGAATATGGGATCTACTTTGCTATAAATTTTGTCCAGAGGTCCCACTTATTATAGAATTTATGTAGAGCACTGTGTTTCATTAAGTAAACAAACTGTAATGACTTTTGCACATTTATAGTCTCAATAATGTCCTGTACAGTAGGAACCACAGGCTGCCTCCAATAAAGAGCTATAGAGCTTTTAGCTGCCACTAGAATATGAATTAGCAGTGGTCTACAGGTTTGTGGAAACTTGTCAATTTCAAACAAAAGAATTACCAATTCTGGAGTAATTTCAATATTAAGAGCAAATACTGAATTACCGTATATACTCGCGTATAAGCCGAGTTTTTCAGCCCAAAATTTGGGCTGAAAAGTCCTCCCTCGGCTTATACGCGAGTATATAGCGCATGCCCGCCCCCCCCCCATCGGGATTCAGGCCCCCCCATTAGTATCCAGGGCCCCCCCTGTGCTCCGCAAACCTGTAAAGTAAAATCCTTATACTTATCACTGTCCCGCTGCCGCCGGACCGCCGCTTCCATCGCGATCCTCCATCTTCATTCAGCGTCTTCCCGGCTTCCTGTGGTCGCAGGCAATGACGTCATTGTCGGCGCCGACCACAGGAAGCCGGGAAGATGCTGAATGAAGATGGAGGATCGCGATGGAAGCGGCGGTCCGGCGGCAGCGGGACAGTGATAAGTATAAGGATTTTCCTTTACAGGTTTGCGGAGCACAGGGGGGGCCCTGGATACTAATGGGGGGGCCTGTATACCCCTGGGGCTGGTGCTGTATATACCCCTGGGGCTGGTGATGTATATACCCCAGGGGCTGGTGATGTATATACCCCAGGGGCTGGTGTTGTATATACCCCTGGGGCTGGTACTGTATATACCCCTGGGGCTGGTGCTGTATATACCCCTGGGGCTGGTACTGTATATACCCCTGGGGCTGGTGCTGTATATACCCCTGGGGCTGGTACTGTATATACCCCTGGGGCTGGTGCTGTATATACCCCAGGGGCTGGTGCTGTATATACCCCTGGGGCTGGTGCTGTATATACCCCAGGGGCTGGTGCTGTATATTCCCCTGGGGCTGGTGCTGTATATACCCCTGGGGCTGCTGCTGTATATACCCCTGGGGCTGCTGCTGTACATACCCCTTGGGCTGCTGCTGTATATACCTCTGGGGCTGCTGTATACTACCACTGGGGCTGGTGCTGTATATACCACTGGGAAGGCTGCTGTAACACTGCTGGGGCCTGTATGTACCACTGGGGAGGCTGCTGTATACCACACTGCTGGGGGCTGTATACTACCACTGGGGGGGCCTGTATCCCACACTGCTGGGTGCTGTATACCTGTGCTGGGGTCCACCCTCGGCTTATACACGAGTCAATAGGTTTTCCCAGATTTTGGGGGCAAAAGTAGGGGGGTCGGCTTATACACGGGTTGGCTTGTACACGAGAATATACGGTAATCAATACCTGAATTTCTTGCCAAAAGTTACGTATATATGGACATGTCCAAAATATATGGTACATATCACCAAGTTTTCCACAAAGTCTCCAACATTGATCAGAATTATTATGGTCAATAATATGCAATTTAAATGGAGTCATATACCAACTAGTAAGAATCTTGTAATGCGATTCCATAAAAGAGACACATGCTATATTTTTATAGAAAATAGATAAGGATTTTAATACTTTTTCCTCAAACTGAGAATCCGTAGACTTAAACTTATTTTTCCAAACATCAATGAATTTTAACCCCTTTACGACTAATGACGAGTATACTCGTCATGAAAAGCTGTCAGTTCCCGCATCATGACGAGTATACTCGTCATGGCTTTGAACTGTCACTGCTTCTATGTTCAAATGTTTTTATTAAAACAAAATAATAGACACATCAAAAGTAGCTACCTCAGTTCAAACTTAGAGATAATGTTATATACATGTATGTCACAATACTCATTCAGCCTTATTTCTAACACATGAGTGGCAAGATAATGTTGAAGTGGCTATGAATCTTGAGAACTGAGAGGTATTGACCTGTACAAATTGTCTACTTACTAGCGTGTTGTAATAAATGCGTACAGTTTTTTTTTTTTTTCATCATAACAAGTATAAGTTTAAAAGAAAAGAAAGGGAATAAAAAGGAGGACAAACAAGGGAAGGGAAGATTATGGTATTGTGGCATCGATTGTAGTATGAACAGCTCAAAATAATCAACCATGGCGGTAAGGATTTCTACTCTTATTTTCTAAAAGTCAATCCAACGTCAAGGCCCACAATCCGCATTAGGGGTTACATGAAGGTTCCAAGCATGCCATTTCGACTTGTACTTAGTCAATAAATTGTTCCTCATGGCATATGCATACTCATAAGCATTATGACGAGCTATTGATTCGGCCAAGTTGTCAATAGTGGGAGGAAGGGGATCTCTCCATTTCATAGCTATAGTGTGTTTTGCAGCAAGGAGGATATGTGCGATGATTGGTCTATGTACCCTCGGGAATGCCTCCAAGCCCAAAAGAAGTAGTACTAGGTTGGGATTTAATTTTAAGTGTAGACTAGTTAGTGAGTTAATTAGGGACTCCACTTCAAACCAGAAGGACTTAAGCACAGCACATCCCCAGAAGATGTGAGTCAGACCACCAACATCTGTGCAATTCCTCCAACAAAGATCCGAATTGTTGTCGCTGATCTTAGCAAGCCTAGCTGGGGTATAATACCATCTAGTATAAATTTTGTAATGAGTCTCCAGGAGAGAAACACATGGTATATAACGGTATATAATTTCAAGATTGCGCTGTAAGTCAGTTAGTGATATAGATATCCCCAGTTCTTTTTCCCAAGTAGCTATATTAGGTGTAGGTTGAATGGTAGAGTCTTGGGAGAAGTGTCTATATATGTGATTTGTCTTCCAAAATATTAGAGCTCGAGGAAATTTGAACATTTGAACAATATTATAGGGTAGATAAAAAGTTAGTTTGCGAGTTTTAATTAATTTATCAATTTTTTTCCAAGTATTTTCTTCCGAGTGTTCAAGCTGAAATTCTTTCTGCAATAGTGCAAATGCTTTAAGCTTCTGATCATCACTTAGTATATCTGAAACGAATTGTATTCCCGATTCAATCCACGAAGAAATTTTAATCCTCGGGGACAAATATTCAAGAACATCAACATTCATCCAGGAGGGAGAAACCAAAGGATATGTTTTGATGGAGATTTTTTGAAGTAACCGCCATGCTTGAATCGCCGATTTAACAGTGGGTAATTCCGGTAGAGGTTTAGATTTGTCACACAAATGAGCAATGGTCGTCAGGTGAAGTCTCGTTAGTAAACATGAGGATTCCTCAACCGTGAGCCAAACCGGCCCCTCCCCTCTCACCCACCAAGTCTGGCTAAGTTTAACCAAATTTGCTTGATAATAGGAAGTCAGGTTTGGGACAGCAAGCCCACCATGGCTTCTACTTTTTTCCAGGGTTAATTTGGCCACCCTTGGCTTCCTCCCTGCCCAGATGAAAGCCGCTAGTTGGGACTGCAATTTTTGCAGCCATTTCTTTGGAATCAGCAGAGGTAACGAACGGAAAATGTATAATAGTTTAGGAAGAAGGCACATTTTATAAGCTGCAATTTTACCTAGCCAGGAGATCTCAAGTTTAGCCAAATGTAAGACATCCGACTGCAGGGTTTTGAAGATTTCGCTCATGTTAACATCCATAATCGTTGAGATAGGAGTAATTAATTGGATACCAAGATAGTTCATGGATTTGCTGTCCCATGACAACGGGAACTTCCCTTTAAGAATTTCCAAGTCTTTGGGTTTTATATTTAAGTGGAGCGTTTGAGTTTTGTTTAAATTTATTTTATAATAAGAAACTTCTGAGAATTGAGATATAGTGGATAAGATATGTTCCATAGAGTTGATGGGGTCAGAGATGGTGAGGAGAACATCGTCAGCAAATAGTGAAATTTTGTAATTATGCTCATGTAAAGAAATACCCTTAATTAAGTGGTTGGATCTTATTTTTTCGGCTAATGGTTCTATATATAAATCGAAGAGGGTGGGAGAGAGGGGACAACCCTGACGGGTACCATTGTTGAGTATAATTTTATCCGAAAGGACTGAATTGGTCATTATCTTTGCAGAGGGACAGGAGTAGAGGGATAGTATTGCATTAAGAATATTACCTTCAAAACCAAATTTTTGTAATGTCTTGAACAAATATCCCCAATGAACCCTGTCGAACGCTTTTTCAGCGTCGACAGCGATTAACATAGCAGGGGTTTTAGATTTTTCAATATAGTGTAACAAGGTAATGGCACGTCTGGTGGCATCTGAGGTACCTCGTCTGGGAACAAAGCCCACCTGATCCCTCTGCAAAAGCTTCGGAGTAACTGTCTGAAGACGTGAGGTTATCGTTTTGGCTATAATTTTTAGGTCAGTATTTAACAACGAGATGGGGCGATAATTCGAGACATTCTCAATATCTCCCTTATTTTTATATAAAACTGCGATAGTAGCCTCCTGCATCTCTGCCGGGATAGCTTGCGTATTGACAAAGGTAGAGTTAAGAAGCTTAGTAAGAAAAGGAGCAAGAGAGTTTTGGAAGGTGACATAATATTCATTTTGCAGACCATCAGGACCCGGGGACTTGTTTTTCTTAAGCAAGGCTATTGTTTCCAATACCTCAGCGTCCGTAAACGGAGAGTTTAATAGGGCAAGATCAACTTCAGACAGGGATGGGAGGTCAACAGAATTTAAGAAGGCATCTATATGTGGCATAGATGGTTGGGGCAACATCGGATCTTCTTTTAAGGTATAAAGGGTACGGTAGAAATCTGCAAAAACATTAGAGATATCTGTGGGATTTTTAAGTGTTGTATGGGATTTGTCTCTTATTTGGAGTATTTTTGTCTTATTTCTGTGAATTTTAATTCTATTCGCGAAAAGTCTGCTGGGTTTATTCATAGAATTATAAAAGTTCCCCTTCATTATACGTATGTATTTGTCGTACTGTCACTGCTTCTAAACGAACAGTGACAGCTCAAATCTAAAAGCTGTCAGTGACAGCCAAGGGTTAGGGGAAGAGGTGTGGGGACCCTTTTTAGGGGTCCCCACACTCAGAGCGATGTGATCGGTCAGTCAATCTGACCGACCGATCACATCAAGATCGCGCAGGAAAGTGCTGAATGTCAGCACTTCCCTGCATGATCTCTGCAGGAGCCGGGCTGTCAGCTGTGCCCGGCTCCTGCACACAGCCCCTGCTTGTGCCCTCTGATGGGCATCACCCCCCCCCCTCATCCACCTGACCCCCACTGTGTCTGCCCCCCCTGCTCATCCCCCCTGTCCCCCGCTATGCCTGCCCCCCGCTCATCCCCCTGTCCCCTGCTGTGTCTGCCCCCCGCTCATCCCCCTGTCCCCCAACTGTGTCTGCCCCCCCCCGATCATCCCCCTGTCCCCCGCTGTGTCTGCCCCCCTCGGCTCATCCTCCTGTCCCCCACTGTTTCTGGGCCCCCCGCTATCCCCCGTCCCCTGCTTTTTCTGGCCCCCCCCCGCTATCCCCCGTCCCCTGCTTTTTCTGGGCCCCCCCGCTATCCCCCGTCCCCTGCTGTTTCTGGGCCCCCCCCCCGCTGTCCCCGGCCCCCCGCCACTGCCGGTGACCGGTACTCACCTCCTCCTGCCGCCGCCGCCTCCCGCTTGCGTCCTCCTGACTGCGTCCTCCGGCTTCCTCTCACCGCCGCCCGACGTCTGCAGAGTAAGACCTCCCCCATCCCCCTGCATGGGGATCCCTGATCCCCCATCTGCACGGGGATCCCTGATCCCCCTGCATGGGGATCCCTGATCTCCCATCCCCCTTCAGGGGGATCCCTGATCCCCCATCCCCCTGCATGGGGATCCCTCATCCCCCTGCATGGGGATCCCTGATCCCCCATCCCCCTGCATGGGGATCCCTCATCCCCCTGCATGGGGATCCCTGATCCCCCATCCCCCTGCATGGGGATCCCTTATCCCCCTGCATGGGGATCCCTGATCTCCCATCCCCCTGCAGGGGGATCCCTGATCCCCCTGCATGGGGATCCCTGATCTCCCATCCCCCTGCAGAGGGATCCCTGATCCCCCTGCATGGGGATCCCTGATCCTCCATCCCCCTGCAGGGGGATCCCTGATCCCCCATCCCCCTGCATGGGGATCTCTGATCCCCCTGCATGGGGATCCCTGATCCCCCATCCCCCTGCATGAGGATCCCTGATCTCCCATCCCCCTGCAGGGGGATCCCTCATCCCCCTGCATGGGGATCCCTGATCCCCCATCCCCCTGCATGGGGATCCCTCATCCCCCTGCATGGGGATCCCTCATCCCCCTGCATGGGGATCCCTGATCCCCCATCCCCCTGCATGGGGATCCCTCATCCCCCTGCATGGGGATCCCTGATCCCCCATCCCCCTGCAGGGGAATCCCTGATCCCCCTGCATGGGGATCCCTGATCCCCCATCCCCCTGCATGGGGATCCCTGATCCCCCTGCATGGGGATCCCTGATCCCCCATCCGCCTGCATGGGGATCCCTGATCCCCCTGCATGGGGATCCCTGATCCCCCATCCCCCTGCATGGGGATCCCGTCGGAAACGATCGAGCGTCGTGGGACCTTCGTTGTGGACTACGTCGGATCTTTTTATAATAAAGATGGAGTCCGAAATTTGTTTGTGTTTTTTTTCTAATAAAAATATTTTTCTCTGTGTGTATTTATTGACTAATTATCAGAGATTCCTAATGGCGGGTCTAACATTGGCCCAATATTATGAATCTCGGGCTTAGTGCCAGCTGCCAATAAAAAGCTGGCATTAACCCCTTTATTACCCAGTTTGCCACCGGCACCAGGGCAACTGGAAGAGCATGGGTACAGCGCCAGAAAATGGCGCTTCAATGAATGCGCCATTTTCTGGGGCGGCTGCGGGCTGCAATTCGCAGCATGGGGGGCCCAGAACGCTTGGGCCTCTCTATGCTGAGGATTCCAGTCCCCAGCTGCCTAGTTGTACCTGGCTGGGCCAAAAATATGGCGGAGCCCTACGTCATTTTTTTTTCTAGAATTAGTTCTAGAAATAAAAAAAATGGGCTTCGCTGTATTTTTGGTTGCAGCCAGGTACGACAAGGCAGCTGGGGGTTGCTGGCAGTCTGTAGCTGCCAAGTTGTACCTGGCTGGACCAAAAATATGGCGGAGCCCTACGTCATTTTTTTTTTCTAGAATTAGTTCTAGAAATAAAAAAAAATGGGCTTCGCTGTATTTTTTGTAGCCAGCCATGTACAACTTGGTAGCTGGCTGACTGGAATCCTCAGCGTGGAGAACCAAATGTTGTGGGTCCCCCGTGCTGCAAATTTCAACCCACAGCCACCCAAGAAAATAGCGCATTCATTAGAGGCGGCATTTTCTGGTGCTGTACCCCAACTCTACCAGTTGCCCTTGTGCTGGTGGCACACGGGTTCTCCATATGCGACATGGTGTCCGCTAACAATTTCAATAGAAAATTAGCTCCAATTGTTAGCGGAAACCATGTCGGGTATGGAGAGACCCTAACTGTGTGCCTGAACATTGGAGCTCCCCCACAAGTGACCCCATTTTGGAAACTAGACCCCCGAAGGAACGTATCTAGATGCATAGTGAGCACTTTGAACCCCCAGATGCTTCACAAATTCATCCATAAAAATGAAAAAGCACTTTTTTTCCCACAAAAAAGTTTCTTTTTTCATTTTTAACGGATCAATTTGTGAAGCACCTGGGGGTTCAAAGTCATCTAGATATAATCCTTGAGGGGTCTAGTTTCCAAAATGGGGTCACTTATGGGGGAGCTCCAATGTTTAGGCACACAGGGGCTCTTTATATCCTACAAGGTGTCCGCTAACAATTCCAATTGTTAGTGGACACCATGTTGCGTATGGAGAGCCCCTGTGTGTCTCCACATTGGACCTCCCCCACAAGTCACCCCATTTTGGAAACTAGACCCCCAAAGGAACGTATCTAGATGCATAGTGAGCACTTTGAACCCCCAGGTGTTTTACAAATTGATCCGTAAAAATGAAAAAAGCTGCTGCTGTATATACCCCTGAGGCTGCTGCTGTATATACCCCTTGGGCTGCTGCTGTATATACCTCTGGGGCTGCTGTATACTACCACTGGGGCTGGTGCTGTATATACCACTGGGAAGGCTGCTGTAACACTGCTGGGGCCTGTATGTACCACTGGGGAGGCTGCTGTATACCACACTGCTGGGGGCTGTATACTACCACGGGGGGGGCCTGTTTCCCACACTGCTGGGTGCTGTATACCTGTGCTGGGGTCCACCCTCGGCTTATACACGAGTCAATAGGTTTTCCCAGATTTTGGGGGCAAAAGTAGGGGGGTCGGCTTATACACGGGTTGGCTTGTACACGAGTATATACGGTAATCAATACCTGAATTTCTTGCCAAAAGTTACGTATATATGGACATGTCCAAAATATATGGTACATATCACCAAGTTTTCCACAAAGTCTCCAACATTGATCAGAATTATTATGGTCAATAATATGCAATTTAAATGGAGTCATATACCAACTAGTAAGAATCTTGTAATGCGATTCCATAAAAGAGACACATGCTATATTTTTATAGAAAATAGATAAGGATTTTAATACTTTTTCCTCAAACTGAGAATCCATAGACTTAAACTTATTTTTCCAAACATCAATGAATTTTAACCTCTTTACGACTAATGACGAGTATACTCGTCATGAAAAGCTGTCAGTTCCCGCATCATGACGAGTATACTCGTCATGGCTTTGAACTGTCACTGCTTCTAAACGAACAGTGACAGCTCAAATCTAAAAGCTGTCAGTGACAGCCAAGGGTTAGGGGAAGAGGTGTGGGGACCCTTTTTAGAGGTCCCCACACTCAGAGCGATGTGATCGGTCAGTCAATCTGACCGACCGATCACATCAAGATCGCGCAGGAAAGTGCTGAATGTCAGCACTTCCCTGCATGATCTCTGCAGGAGCCGGGCTGTCAGCTGTGCCCGGCTCCTGCACACAGCCCCTGCTTGTGCCCTCTGATGGGCATCACCCCCCCCTCATCCACCTGACCCCCACTGTGTCTGCCCCCCTGCTCATCCCCCCTGTCCCCCGCTATGCCTGCCCCCCGCTCATCCCCCTGTCCCCTGCTGTGTCTGCCCCCCGCTCATCCCCCTGTCCCCCAACTGTGTCTGCCCCCCCCGATCATCCCCCTGTCCCCCGCTGTGTCTGCCCCCCCCCCCCCCGGCTCATCCTCCTGTCCCCCACTGTTTCTGGGCCCCCCGCTATCCCCCGTCCCCTGCTTTTTCTGGGCCCCCCGCTATCCCCCGTCCCCTGCTTTTTCTGGGCCCCCCTGCTATCCCCCGTCCCCTGCTGTTTCTGAGCCCCCCCCCCGCTGTCCCCGGCCCCCCGCCACCGCCGGTGACCGGTACTCACCTCCTCCTGCCGCCGCCGCCTCCCGCTTGCGTCCTCCTGCCTGCGTCCTCCGGCTTCCTCTCACCGCCACCCGACGTCTGCAGAGTAAGACTTCCCCCATCCCCCTGCATGGGGATCCCTGATCCCCCATCTGCATGGGGATCCCTATCCCCCTGCATGGGGATCCCTGATCTCCCATCCCCTGCAGGGGGATCCCTGATCCCCCTGCATGGGGATCCCTGATCCCCCATCCCCCTGCATGGGGATCCCTGATCCCCCTACATGGGGATCCCTGATCCCCCATCCCCCTGCATGAAGATCCCTGATCCCCCTGCATGGGGATCCCTGATCCCTCATCCCCCTGCATGGGGATCCCTGATCTCCCATCCCCCTGCAGGGGGATCCCTGATCCCCCTGCATGGGGATCCCTGATCTCCCATCCCCCTGCAGAGGGATCCCTGATCCCCCTGCATAGGGATCCCTGATCCTCCATCCCCCTGCAGGGGGATCCCTGATCCCCCTGCATGGGGATCCCTGATCCCCCATCCCCCTGCAAGGGGATCCCTGATCCCCCTGCATGGGGATCCCTGATCCCCCATCCCCCTGCATGGGGATCCCTGATCCCCCTGCATGGGGATCCCTGATCCCCCATCCCCCTGCAGGGGGATCCCTGATGCCCCATCCCCATGCATGGGGATCCCCCATCCCCCTGCATGAGGATCCCTGATCTCCCATCCCCCTGCAGGGGGATCCCTCATCCCCTTGCATGGGGATCCCTGATCCCCCATCCCCCTGCATGGGGATCCCTCATCCCCCTGCATGGGGATACCTGATCCCCCATCCCCCTGCATGGGGATCCCTCATCCCCCTGCATGGGGATCCCTGATCCCCCATCCCCCTGCAGGGGAATCCCTGATCCCCCTGCATGGGGATCCCTGATCCCCCATCCCCCTGCATGGGGATCCCTGATCCCCCTGCATGGGGATCCCTGATCCCTCATCCCCCTGCATGGGGATCCCGTCGGAAACGATCGAGCGTCGTGGGACCTTCGTTGTGGACTACGTCGGATCTTTTTATAATAAAGATGGAGTCCGAAATTTGTTTGTGTTTTTTTTCTAATAAAAATATTTTTCTCTGTGTGTATTTATTGACTAATTATCAGAGATTCCTAATGGCGGGTCTAACATTGGCCCAATATTATGAATCTCGGGCTTAGTGCCAGCTGCCAATAAAAAGCTGGCATTAACCCCTTTATTACCCAGTTTGCCACCGGCACCAGGGCAACTGGAAGAGCATGGGTACAGCGCCAGAAAATGGCGCTTCAATGAATGCGCCATTTTCTGGGGCGGCTGCGGGCTGCAATTCGCAGCATGGGGGGCCCAGAACGCTTGGGCCTCTCTATGCTGAGGATTCCAGCCCCCAGCTGCCTAGTTGTACCTGGCTGGGCCAAAAATATGGCGGAGCCCTACGTCATTTTTTTTTCTAGAATTAGTTCTAGAAATAAAAAAAATGGGCTTCGCTGTATTTTTGGTTGCAGCCAGGTACAACAAGGCAGCTGGGGGTTGCTGGCAGTCTGTAGCTGCCAAGTTGTACCTGGCTGGATCAAAAATATGGCGGAGCCCTACGCCATTTTTTTTTTTCTAGAATTAGTTCTAGAAATAAAAAAAAATGTGCTTTGCTGTATTTTTGGTTGCAGCCAGGTACAACGAGGCAGCTGGGGGTTGCTGGCAGTCTGTAGCTGCCAAGTTGTACCTGGATGGACCAAAAATGTGGCGAAGCCCTACGTCATTTTTTTTTCTAGAATTAGTTCTAGAAATAAAAAAAAATGGGCTTCGCTGTATTTTTTGTAGCCAGCCATGTACAACTTGGTAGCTGGCTGACTGGAATCCTCAGCGTGGAGAACCAAATGTTGTGGGTCCCCCGTGCTGCAAATTTCAACCCACAGCCACCCAAGAAAATAGCGCATTCATTAGAGGCGGCATTTTCTGGTGCTGTACCCCAACTCTACCAGTTGCCCTTGTGCTGGTGGCACACGGGTTCTCCATATGCGACATGGTGTCCGCTAACAATTTCAATAGAAAATTAGCTCCAATTGTTAGCGGAAACCATGTCGGGTATGGAGAGACCCTAACTGTGTGCCTGAACATTGGAGCTCCCCCCAAGTGACCCCATTTTGGAAACTAGACCCCCGAAGGAACGTATCTAGATGTATAGTGAGCACTTTGAACCCCCAGATGCTTCACAAATTCATCCATAAAAATGAAAAAGCACTTTTTTTCCCACAAAAAAGTTTCTTTTTTCATTTTTACGGATCAATTTGTGAAGCACCTGGGGGTTCAAAGTCATCTAGATATAATCCTTGAGGGGTCTAGTTTCCAAAATGGGGTCACTTATGGGGGAGCTCCAATGTTTAGGCACACAGGGGCTCTTTATATCCTACAAGGTGTCCGCTAACAATTCCAATTGTTAGTGGACACCATGTTGCGTATGGAGAGCCCCTGTGTGTCTCCACATTGGACCTCCCCCACAAGTCACCCCATTTTGGAAACTAGACCCCCAAAGGAACGTATCTAGATGCATAGTGAGCACTTTGAACCCCCAGGTGTTTTACAAATTGATCCGTAAAAATGAAAAAAGCTGCTGCTGTATATACCCCTGAGGCTGCTGCTGTATATACCCCTTGGGCTGCTGCTGTATATACCTCTGGGGCTGCTGTATACTACCACTGGGGCTGGTGCTGTATATACCACTGGGAAGGCTGCTGTAACACTGCTGGGGCCTGTATGTACCACTGGGGAGGCTGCTGTATACCACACTGCTGGGGGCTGTATACTACCACTGGGGGGGCCTGTTTCCCACACTGCTGGGTGCTGTATACCTGTGCTGGGGTCCACCCTCGGCTTATACACGAGTCAATAGGTTTTCCCAGATTTTGGGGGCAAAAGTAGGGGGGTCGGCTTATACACGGGTTGGCTTGTACACGAGTATATACGGTAATCAATACCTGAATTTCTTGCCAAAAGTTACGTATATATGGACATGTCCAAAATATATGGTACATATCACCAAGTTTTCCACAAAGTCTCCAACATTGATCAGAATTATTATGGTCAATAATATGCAATTTAAATGGAGTCATATACCAACTAGTAAGAATCTTGTAATGCGATTCCATAAAAGAGACACATGCTATATTTTTATAGAAAATAGATAAGGATTTTAATACTTTTTCCTCAAACTGAGAATCCATAGACTTAAACTTATTTTTCCAAACATCAATGAATTTTAACCTCTTTACGACTAATGACGAGTATACTCGTCATGAAAAGCTGTCAGTTCCCGCATCATGACGAGTATACTCGTCATGGCTTTGAACTGTCACTGCTTCTAAACGAACAGTGACAGCTCAAATCTAAAAGCTGTCAGTGACAGCCAAGGGTTAGGGGAAGAGGTGTGGGGACCCTTTTTAGAGGTCCCCACACTCAGAGCGATGTGATCGGTCAGTCAATCTGACCGACCGATCACATCAAGATCGCGCAGGAAAGTGCTGAATGTCAGCACTTCCCTGCATGATCTCTGCAGGAGCCGGGCTGTCAGCTGTGCCCGGCTCCTGCACACAGCCCCTGCTTGTGCCCTCTGATGGGCATCACCCCCCCCTCATCCACCTGACCCCCACTGTGTCTGCCCCCCTGCTCATCCCCCCTGTCCCCCGCTATGCCTGCCCCCCGCTCATCCCCCTGTCCCCTGCTGTGTCTGCCCCCCGCTCATCCCCCTGTCCCCCAACTGTGTCTGCCCCCCCCGATCATCCCCCTGTCCCCCGCTGTGTCTGCCCCCCCCCCCCCGGCTCATCCTCCTGTCCCCCACTGTTTCTGGGCCCCCCGCTATCCCCCGTCCCCTGCTTTTTCTGGGCCCCCCCGCTATCCCCCGTCCCCTGCTTTTTCTGGGCCCCCCTGCTATCCCCCGTCCCCTGCTGTTTCTGAGCCCCCCCCCGCTGTCCCCGGCCCCCCGCCACCGCCGGTGACCGGTACTCACCTCCTCCTGCCGCCGCCGCCTCCCGCTTGCGTCCTCCTGCCTGCGTCCTCCGGCTTCCTCTCACCGCCACCCGACGTCTGCAGAGTAAGACTTCCCCCATCCCCCTGCATGGGGATCCCTGATCCCCCATCTGCATGGGGATCCCTGATCCCCCTGCATGGGGATCCCTGATCTCCCATCCCCCTGCAGGGGGATCCCTGATCCCCCTGCATGGGGATCCCTGATCCCCCATCCCCCTGCATGGGGATCCCTGATCCCCCTACATGGGGATCCCTGATCCCCCATCCCCCTGCATGAAGATCCCTGATCCCCCTGCATGGGGATCCCTGATCCCTCATCCCCCTGCATGGGGATCCCTGATCTCCCATCCCCCTGCAGGGGGATCCCTGATCCCCCTGCATGGGGATCCCTGATCTCCCATCCCCCTGCAGAGGGATCCCTGATCCCCCTGCATAGGGATCCCTGATCCTCCATCCCCCTGCAGGGGGATCCCTGATCCCCCTGCATGGGGATCCCTGATCCCCCATCCCCCTGCAAGGGGATCCCTGATCCCCCTGCATGGGGATCCCTGATCCCCCATCCCCCTGCATGGGGATCCCTGATCCCCCTGCATGGGGATCCCTGATCCCCCATCCCCCTGCAGGGGGATCCCTGATGCCCCATCCCCATGCATGGGGATCCCCCATCCCCCTGCATGAGGATCCCTGATCTCCCATCCCCCTGCAGGGGGATCCCTCATCCCCTTGCATGGGGATCCCTGATCCCCCATCCCCCTGCATGGGGATCCCTCATCCCCCTGCATGGGGATACCTGATCCCCCATCCCCCTGCATGGGGATCCCTCATCCCCCTGCATGGGGATCCCTGATCCCCCATCCCCCTGCAGGGGAATCCCTGATCCCCCTGCATGGGGATCCCTGATCCCCCATCCCCCTGCATGGGGATCCCTGATCCCCCTGCATGGGGATCCCTGATCCCTCATCCCCCTGCATGGGGATCCCGTCGGAAACGATCGAGCGTCGTGGGACCTTCGTTGTGGACTACGTCGGATCTTTTTATAATAAAGATGGAGTCCGAAATTTGTTTGTGTTTTTTTTCTAATAAAAATATTTTTCTCTGTGTGTATTTATTGACTAATTATCAGAGATTCCTAATGGCGGGTCTAACATTGGCCCAATATTATGAATCTCGGGCTTAGTGCCAGCTGCCAATAAAAAGCTGGCATTAACCCCTTTATTACCCAGTTTGCCACCGGCACCAGGGCAACTGGAAGAGCATGGGTACAGCGCCAGAAAATGGCGCTTCAATGAATGCGCCATTTTCTGGGGCGGCTGCGGGCTGCAATTCGCAGCATGGGGGGCCCAGAACGCTTGGGCCTCTCTATGCTGAGGATTCCAGCCCCCAGCTGCCTAGTTGTACCTGGCTGGGCCAAAAATATGGCGGAGCCCTACGTCATTTTTTTTTCTAGAATTAGTTCTAGAAATAAAAAAAATGGGCTTCGCTGTATTTTTGGTTGCAGCCAGGTACAACAAGGCAGCTGGGGGTTGCTGGCAGTCTGTAGCTGCCAAGTTGTACCTGGCTGGATCAAAAATATGGCGGAGCCCTACGCCATTTTTTTTTTTCTAGAATTAGTTCTAGAAATAAAAAAAAATGTGCTTTGCTGTATTTTTGGTTGCAGCCAGGTACAACGAGGCAGCTGGGGGTTGCTGGCAGTCTGTAGCTGCCAAGTTGTACCTGGATGGACCAAAAATGTGGCGAAGCCCTACGTCATTTTTTTTTCTAGAATTAGTTCTAGAAATAAAAAAAATGGGCTTCGCTGTATTTTTTGTAGCCAGCCATGTACAACTTGGTAGCTGGCTGACTGGAATCCTCAGCGTGGAGAACCAAATGTTGTGGGTCCCCCGTGCTGCAAATTTCAACCCACAGCCACCCAAGAAAATAGCGCATTCATTAGAGGCGGCATTTTCTGGTGCTGTACCCCAACTCTACCAGTTGCCCTTGTGCTGGTGGCACACGGGTTCTCCATATGCGACATGGTGTCCGCTAACAATTTCAATAGAAAATTAGCTCCAATTGTTAGCGGAAACCATGTCGGGTATGGAGAGACCCTAACTGTGTGCCTGAACATTGGAGCTCCCCCCAAGTGACCCCATTTTGGAAACTAGACCCCCGAAGGAACGTATCTAGATGTATAGTGAGCACTTTGAACCCCCAGATGCTTCACAAATTCATCCATAAAAATGAAAAAGCACTTTTTTTCCCACAAAAAAGTTTCTTTTTTCATTTTTACGGATCAATTTGTGAAGCACCTGGGGGTTCAAAGTCATCTAGATATAATCCTTTGGGGGTCTAGTTTCCAAAATGGGGTCACTTGTGGGGGAGCTCCAATGTTTAGGCACACAGGGGCTCTTTATATCCTACAAGGTGTCCGCTAACAATTCCAATTGTTAGTGGACACCATGTTGCGTATGGAGAGCCCCTGTGTGTCTCCACATTGGACCTCCCCCACAAGTCACCCCATTTTGGAAACTAGACCCCCAAAGGAACGTATCTAGGTCCATAGTGAGCACTTTGAATCCCCAGGGGCTTCACAAATTGATCCGTAAAAATGAAAAAAGAAACTTTTTGTGGAAAAAAAAAGTGCTTTTTAATTTTTATGGATGAATTTGTGAAGCATCTGGGGGTTCAAAGTGCTCACTATGCATCTAGATACGTTCCTTAGGGGGTCTAGTTTCCAAAATGGGGTCACTTGTGGGGGAGCTCCAATGTGGAGACACACCGGGACCCTTCAAACGCGACATGGTGTCCGCTAACAATTTGAATGGAAAATTAGCTCAATTTGTTAGCGGACACCATGTCGCGTTTGGATGGTCCCCGTGTGTCTCCACATTGGAGCTCCCCCACAATTGACCCCATTTTGGAAACTAGACCCCCTAAGGAAGGTATATAGATGCATAGTGAGCACTTTGAACCCCCAGATGCTTCACAAATGGATCCGTAATAATGAAAAAATAATTTTTTAGTGGAAAAAAAAGTGCTTTTTCATTTTTACGGATGAATTTGTGAAGCATCTGGGGGTTCAAAGTGCTCACTATGCATCTAGATAACTTCCTTAGGGGGTCTATTTTCCAAAATGGGGTCACTTGTGGGGGAGCTCCAATGTAGAGACACACCGGGACCCTCCAAACTCGACATGGTGTCCGCTAACAATTTGAATGGAAAATTAGCTCAATTTGTTAGCGGACACCATGTCGCGTTTGGATGGTCCCCGTGTGTCTCCACATTGGAGCTCCCCACAAGTGACCCCATTTTGGAAACTAGACCCCCGAAGGAACGTATCTAGATGCATAGTGAGCACTTTGAACCCCCAGATGCTTCACAAATTCATCCATAAAAATGAAAAAGCACTTTTTTTCCCACAAAAAAGTTTCTTTTTTCATTTTTACGGATCAATTTGTGAAGCACCTGGGGGTTCAAAGTCATCTAGATATAATCCTTGGGGGGTCTAGTTTCCAAAATGGGGTCACTTATGGGGGAGCTCCAATGTTTAGGCACACAGGGGCTCTTTATATCCTACAAGGTGTCCGCTAACAATTCCAATTGTTAGTGGACACCATGTTGCGTATGGAGAGCCCCTGTGTGTCTCCACATTGGACCTCCCCCACAAGTCACCCCATTTTGGAAACTAGACCCCCAAAGGAACGTATCTAGATGCATAGTGAGCACTTTGAACCCCCAGGTGTTTTACAAATTGATCCGTAAAAATGAAAAAAGCTGCTGCTGTATATACCCCTGGGGCTGCTGCTGTATATACCCCTTGGGCTGCTGCTGTATATACCTCTGGGGCTGCTGTATACTACCACTGGGGCTGGTGCTGTATATACCACTGGGAAGGCTGCTGTAACACTGCTGGGGCCTGTATGTACCACTGGGGAGGCTGCTGTATACCACACTGCTGGGGGCTGTATACTACCACTGGGGGGGCCTGTTTCCCACACTGCTGGGTGCTGTATACCTGTGCTGGAGTCCACCCTCGGCTTATACACGAGTCAATAGGTTTTCCCAGATTTTGGGGGCAAAAGTAGGGGGGTCGGCTTATACACGGGTTGGCTTGTACACGAGTATATACGGTAATCAATACCTGAATTTCTTGCCAAAAGTTACGTATATATGGACATGTCCAAAATATATGGTACATATCACCAAGTTTTCCACAAAGTCTCCAACATTGATCAGAATTATTATGGTCAATAATATGCAATTTAAATGGAGTCATATACCAACTAGTAAGAATCTTGTAATGCGATTCCATAAAAGAGACACATGCTATATTTTTATAGAAAATAGATAAGGATTTTAATACTTTTTCCTCAAACTGAGAATCCATAGACTTAAACTTATTTTTCCAAACATCAATGAATTTTAACCCCTTTACGACTAATGACGAGTATACTCGTCATGAAAAGCTGTCAGTTCCCGCATCATGACGAGTATACTCGTCATGGCTTTGAACTGTCACTGCTTCTAAACGAACAGTGACAGCTCAAATCTAAAAGCTGTCAGTGACAGCCAAGGGTTAGGGGAAGAGGTGTGGGGACCCTTTTTAGAGGTCCCCACACTCAGAGCGATGTGATCGGTCAGTCAATCTGACCGACCGATCACATCAAGATCGCGCAGGAAAGTGCTGAATGTCAGCACTTCCCTGCATGATCTCTGCAGGAGCCGGGCTGTCAGCTGTGCCCGGCTCCTGCACACAGCCCCTGCTTGTGCCCTCTGATGGGCATCACCCCCCCCTCATCCACCTGACCCCCACTGTGTCTGCCCCCCTGCTCATCCCCCTGTCCCCCGCTATGCCTGCCCCCCGCTCATCCCCCTGTCCCCTGCTGTGTCTGCCCCCCGCTCATCCCCCTGTCCCCCAACTGTGTCTGCCCCCCCCGATCATCCCCCTATCCCCCGCTGTGTCTGCCCCCCCCCCCCCCCGGCTCATCCTCCTGTCCCCCACTGTTTCTGGGCCCCCCGCTATCCCCCGTCCCCTGCTTTTTCTGGGCCCCCCCGCTATCCCCCGTCCCCTGCTTTTTCTGGGCCCCCCTGCTATCCCCCGTCCCCTGCTGTTTCTGAGCCCCCCCCCCGCTGTCCCCGGCCCCCCGCCACCGCCGGTGACCGGTACTCACCTCCTCCTGCCGCCGCCGCCTCCCGCTTGCGTCCTCCTGCCTGCGTCCTCCGGCTTCCTCTCACCGCCACCCGACGTCTGCAGAGTAAGACTTCCCCCATCCCCCTGCATGGGGATCCCTGATCCCCCATCTGCATGGGGATCCCTGATCCCCCTGCATGGGGATCCCTGATCTCCCATCCCCCTGCAGGGGGATCCCTGATCCCCCTGCATGGGGATCCCTGATCCCCCATCCCCCTGCATGGGGATCCCTGATCCCCCTACATGGGGATCCCTGATCCCCCATCCCCCTGCATGAAGATCCCTGATCCCCCTGCATGGGGATCCCTGATCCCTCATCCCCCTGCATGGGGATCCCTGATCTCCCATCCCCCTGCAGGGGGATCCCTGATCCCCCTGCATGGGGATCCCTGATCTCCCATCCCCCTGCAGAGGGATCCCTGATCCCCCTGCATAGGGATCCCTGATCCTCCATCCCCCTGCAGGGGGATCCCTGATCCCCTGCATGGGGATCCCTGATCCCCCATCCCCCTGCAAGGGGATCCCTGATCCCCCTGCATGGGGATCCCTGATCCCCCATCCCCCTGCATGGGGATCCCTGATCCCCCTGCATGGGGATCCCTGATCCCCCATCCCCCTGCAGGGGGATCCCTGATGCCCCATCCCCATGCATGGGGATCCCCCATCCCCCTGCATGAGGATCCCTGATCTCCCATCCCCCTGCAGGGGGATCCCTCATCCCCTTGCATGGGGATCCCTGATCCCCCATCCCCCTGCATGGGGATCCCTCATCCCCCTGCATGGGGATACCTGATCCCCCATCCCCCTGCATGGGGATCCCTCATCCCCCTGCATGGGGATCCCTGATCCCCCATCCCCCTGCAGGGGAATCCCTGATCCCCCTGCATGGGGATCCCTGATCCCCCATCCCCCTGCATGGGGATCCCTGATCCCCCTGCATGGGGATCCCTGATCCCTCATCCCCCTGCATGGGGATCCCGTCGGAAACGATCGAGCGTCGTGGGACCTTCGTTGTGGACTACGTCGGATCTTTTTATAATAAAGATGGAGTCCGAAATTTGTTTGTGTTTTTTTTCTAATAAAAATATTTTTCTCTGTGTGTATTTATTGACTAATTATCAGAGATTCCTAATGGCGGGTCTAACATTGGCCCAATATTATGAATCTCGGGCTTAGTGCCAGCTGCCAATAAAAAGCTGGCATTAACCCCTTTATTACCCAGTTTGCCACCAGCACCAGGGCAACTGGAAGAGCATGGGTACAGCGCCAGAAAATGGCGCTTCAATGAATGCGCCATTTTCTGGGGCGGCTGCGGGCTGCAATTCGCAGCATGGGGGGCCCAGAACGCTTGGGCCTCTCTATGCTGAGGATTCCAGCCCCCAGCTGCCTAGTTGTACCTGGCTGGGCCAAAAATATGGCGGAGCCCTACGTCATTTTTTTTTCTAGAATTAGTTCTAGAAATAAAAAAAATGGGCTTCGCTGTATTTTTGGTTGCAGCCAGGTACAACAAGGCAGCTGGGGGTTGCTGGCAGTCTGTAGCTGCCAAGTTGTACCTGGCTGGATCAAAAATATGGCGGAGCCCTACGCCATTTTTTTTTTTCTAGAATTAGTTCTAGAAATAAAAAAAAATGTGCTTTGCTGTATTTTTGGTTGCAGCCAGGTACAACGAGGCAGCTGGGGGTTGCTGGCAGTCTGTAGCTGCCAAGTTGTACCTGGCTGGACCAAAAATGGCGAAGCCCTACGTCATTTTTTTTTCTAGAATTAGTTCTAGAAATAAAAAAAAATGGGCTTCGCTGTATTTTTTGTAGCCAGCCATGTACAACTTGGTAGCTGGCTGACTGGAATCCTCAGCGTGGAGAACCAAATGTTGTGGGTCCCCCGTGCTGCAAATTTCAACCCACAGCCACCCAAGAAAATAGCGCATTCATTAGAGGCGGCATTTTCTGGTGCTGTACCCCAACTCTACCAGTTGCCCTTGTGCTGGTGGCACACGGGTTCTCCATATGCGACATGGTGTCCGCTAACAATTTCAATAGAAAATTAGCTCCAATTGTTAGCGGAAACCATGTCGGGTATGGAGAGACCCTAACTGTGTGCCTGAACATTGGAGCTCCCCCCAAGTGACCCCATTTTGGAAACTAGACCCCCGAAGGAACGTATCTAGATGTATAGTGAGCACTTTGAACCCCCAGATGCTTCACAAATTCATCCATAAAAATGAAAAAGCACTTTTTTTCCCACAAAAAAGTTTCTTTTTTCATTTTTACGGATCAATTTGTGAAGCACCTGGGGGTTCAAAGTCATCTAGATATAATCCTTGGGGGGTCTAGTTTCCAAAATGGGGTGACTTGTGGGGGAGCTCCAATGTTTAGGCACACAGGGGCTCTTTATATCCTACAAGGTGTCCGCTAACAATTCCAATTGTTAGTGGACACCATGTTGCGTATGGAGAGCCCCTGTGTGTCTCCACATTGGACCTCCCCCACAAGTCACCCCATTTTGGAAACTAGACCCCCAAAGGAACGTATCTAGATCCATAGTGAGCACTTTGAACCCCCAGGGGCTTCACAAATTGATCCGTAAAAATGAAAAAAGAAACTTTTTGTGGAAAAAAAAAGTGCTTTTTAATTTTTATGGATGAATTTGTGAAGCATCTGGGGGTTCAAAGTGCTCACTATGCATCTAGATACGTTCCTTAGGGGGTCTAGTTTCCAAAATGGGGTCACTTGTGGGGGAGCTCCAATGTGGAGACACACCGGGACCCTTCAAACGCGACATGGTGTCCGCTAACAATTTGAATGGAAAATTAGCTCAATTTGTTAGCGGACACCATGTCGCGTTTGGATGGTCCCCGTGTGTCTCCACATTGGAGCTCCCCCACAATTGACCCCATTTTGGAAACTAGACCCCCTAAGGAAGGTATATAGATGCATAGTGAGCACTTTGAACCCCCAGATGCTTCACAAATGGATCCGTAATAATGAAAAAATAATTTTTTAGTGGAAAAAAAAAGTGCTTTTTCATTTTTACGGATGAATTTGTGAAGCATCTGGGGGTTCAAAGTGCTCACTATGCATCTAGATAACTTCCTTAGGGGGTCTATTTTCCAAAATGGGGTCACTTGTGGGGGAGCTCCAATGTAGAGACACACCGGGACCCTCCAAACTCGACATGGTGTCCGCTAACAATTTGAATGGAAAATTAGCTCAATTTGTTAGCGGACACCATGTCGCGTTTGGATGGTCCCCGTGTGTCTCCACATTGGAGCTCCCCCACAATTGACCCCATTTTGGAAACTAGACCCCCTAAGGAAGGTATATAGATGCATAGTGAGCACTTTGAACCCCCAGATGCTTCACAAATTCATCCATAAAAATGAAAAAGCACTTTTTTTCCACAAAAAGTTTCTTTTTTCATTTTTACGGATGAATTTGTAAAGCACCTGGGGGTTCAAAGTGCTCACTATGCACCTAGATACGTTCCTTGGGGGGTCTAGTTTCCAAAATGGGGTCACTTGTGGGGGAGCTGCAATGTGGAGACACACGGGGACCATCCAAATGCGACATGGTGTCCACTAACAATTTGAATGGAAAATGAGCTCAAATTGTTAGCGGACACCATGTCGCGTTTGGAGGGTCCCTGTGTGTCTCCACATTGGAGCTCCCCCACAAGTGACCCCATTTTGGAAACTAGACCCCCAAAGGAACATATCTAGGTACATAGTGAGCACTTTGAACCCCCAGATGCTTCACAAATGGATCCGTAATAATGAAAAAATAATTTTTTAGTGGAAAAAAAAGTGCTTTTTCATTTTTACGGATGAATTTCTGATGCATATGGGGGTTCAAAGTGCTCACTATGCATCTAGATACGTTCCTTGGGGGGTCTAGTTTCCAAAATGGGGTCACTTGTGGGGGAGCTCCAATGTGGAGATACACAGGGACCCTCCAAACGCGACATGATGTCCGCTAACAACTTGAGCTCATTTTCCATTCAAATTGTTAGCGGACACCATGTCGCGTTTGGAGGGTTCCCGTGTGTCTCCACATTGGAGCTCCCGCACAAATGACCCCATTTTGGAAACTTGACCCCTAAGGAAGGTATCTAGATGCATAGTGAGCACTTTGAACCCCCAGATGCTTCACAAATTCATCCATAAAAATTAAAAAAACACTTTTTTTTCACAAAAAAATTCTTTTTGCCTACATTTTTTTAGTTTCACATGGGCAAAGGGATAAATTACATCCCAAAATTTGTTGGGCAATTTCTCCTGATATGTGGTCATAAACCAATGTTTGGGCGCACGGCAAGGCTCAGAAGTGAAGGAGCGCCATTTCACTTTTTGAACGGAAAATTGGCTCTAAAATTCAAATTGCGCTCCTTCCCTTCTCAGTCCTGCCGTGCGCCCAAACAGTGGTTTATGACCACATATGAGGTATCGGTGTACTCAGGAGAAATTGCCCAACAAATTTTAGGATGCATTTTATCCTGTTGCCCATGTGAAAATGAAAAAATTGAGGCTAAAAGAACATTTTTGTTACAAAAATTAAATTGTCCATTTTTTCCTTCAACTTTATTTTAGTTCCTGTGAAGCACCTGAAGGGTTAATAATCTTCTTGAATATAGTTTTGAGTAGCTTGAGGGGTGCAGTTTTTGGAATGGTGTCACTTTTGGGTGTTTTCTGTCATGTACACCCCTCAAAGGGACTTCAATTGTGATGTGGTCACTAAAAAAATGGTTTTGTAAATTTTGCTGGAAAAATGAATGATTGCTGATGAACTTTGAACCCTTATAACGTCCTACCAAATTTTTTTTTTTCTTCCAAAATTGTGCTGATGTGAAGTAGACATGTGGGAAATGTTATTTATTAACTATTTTGTGGCACATAACTCTCTGGTTTAGCAGAATAAAAATTAAAAATTTGAAAATTGCGAAATTTTCAATATTTTTGCCAAATTTTTGATTTTTTCACAAATAAACGCAAAAATTATCGACCTAAATTTACTACTAACAGGAAGCCCAATATGTCACGAAAAAACAATCTCATAATCACTAGGATCCGTTGAAGCGTTCCAGAGATATTACCTCATAAAGGGACACTGGTCAGAATTGCAAAAAATGGTTCGGTCATTAGGGTGCAAAGTGACTCGGTCCTTAAGGGGTTAAAGAACAAGGTTGTGTGTCTTCATTGAAGATCACATAAAAAATTTTAGTTTTCCATTTATGCAAATGCTCTGAATTTTTCAAAATGGTTATAACATTACTTGGAAGATGTAAATCAACAGTAGACTTGTTCTTGTTTTTCTAATAGCTTCCAAGTTCTCTTTTCCGTTGTTTTAAGATTAAATTGTTTGGCCAAAAGTTCGAATGATTTTAACTCACCATTTGTAAATAAATCTGCAATATTTTGAATACCCTTGGATTTCCAAGTATCAAAATGAAGTCTAGATGAAAATGCCCCCAGAATGTCTACTGTCATCCAATCAATACTTTCAGGTGGGAATGTTTTCCTAGAAAGAACTGCAAATTTCCTCCACACTTGAATCGTAATCCTAGTAGTGACCTCCTTAGTTAGTCACTTGGCAATGTCACACAAATAAGCCACCACCAGGTCAGTAAATTTAGCATTAGGGAAATTCAATTCCTCCAGAGCCACCCAAGTAGGTTTAGCCAAAGAACTCCAAAATTTCTGACTCAGCTTAACAACAGTGGCATGATAATATGCAGAAAGGTTGGGAAGACCTAAACCTCCATTATTTCTATGTTTTATCAAAATAGATCTTGCTACCCTCGGTTTAGTTTTGCCCCAAATAAAGTTAAGTAACTGCGTTTGGAGTTTTTGTAATAATTGTTTTTTAATAGGGGTTTGTACAGTTCTAAAAATATACAGGAGTTTTGGTAATTCAAACATCTTATAGGAATTTATTCTTCCCAACCAAGATAATTCCATCCTAGACAGATGTAATAAATCTTTTTGAAGTATATTATACATATCAAGAACATTTTGATTAGCACAATCTTGAATTGGTTTAGTTAATTTAATACTTAAATATGACATAGAATCCAATTGCCATTGAAAACCAATTTCTCTCTTCAATATTTGTAATAACTCAGAATCCAAATTATGGCAAAGGACTTGTGTTTTACTCATATTAATTTTGTAAAGAGATACCCCAGCAAATTGATGAAAAATGTCTAAGAGCTTCCTGACCGAGCCCAGTGGATCAGTTAACGAAAGTAATATGTCATCTGCAAATAGTGAGATTTTATACTGTCTCCCATTAATTGGAATGCCCCTTATACCATCATCCATCCTGATCCTCTCAGCAAGAGGCTCTATAAAAAGATCGAATAGAGACGGGGACAAGGGACACCCCTGTCTTGTACCATTGGAAAGATGGAATCTTCCTGATAAGAGACCATTACTTAACACCCTCGCGGACGGTTTCGAATAAAATGCTCTAATGAGATTCAAAACAGTACCCCGAAAACCAAATTTTTCCAAAGTATGGAATAAGTAGCTCCACTGGACCCAGTCAAACACCTTCTCAGCATCAATTGAAATATAAAGGGCTGGAATACCTGTTTTCTCTGTATGTGACAGAAGATTAATTGTTCGTCTTGTGGCATCCTTCGCCCCTCTATCCACAATAAAACCCACCTGGTCTCTATGAATAAGGTGGGGAATAACCTTTTGAAGTCTGGTAGCTAAGGCCTTTGCTAAAATCTTTATATCCGAATTCAAGAGAGAAATGGGCCTATAGTTAGCAATTAAATCTCTTTCACCCTTTTCTTTATAAATAACAGAAATTGTAGCTTCCTGCAGTTCTGATATGTCCAAACCTACAGATACAGAATTAATAAATTTTGTGATATATGGGGTTAATATTGAAGAAAACGTTTTATAGTATTCATTAGGAATACCATCAGGGCCCAGGGCCTTGTTATTTTTAAGGGAATGGATAGTAGCAACCATTTCATTACTAGTATATGGGGAGTTTAAGTAAACTCTATCGTCTTCCGATATTGCTGGAAGGTCAACGGAGTCCAGAAAAGATTTAATTGTATCACTTGTAATTTGAGGTTCTAGTATATTGTCTTTGAGATTATAAAGATCTCTAGAAAAGTCCTCAAATAATCTCGATATGTCCCTAGGAGTCTTAAATATTTTGTTGGTTTTATCTTTAATTTGGAGAATTTTAGTCTTAGATATTTCCAGTTTAATTCTTTTTGCAAGGAATTTAGAGGGTTTGTTCATTTGATGATAAAAGTTTGACTTAGAATGTAAAATGAATTTTTCATACTCATTAGTGACAATAGACCTAAGTTCCACCCTAAGGTCCAAAATCTTTTTCTGAGTTTCAGATGAAGGCATAAGGGCTTGAGAACGTTCCAGATCTTTAATTTGATTAATTGTATCGTCTGTTTTTTAAAATTTTTGTCAATGAATTCTCGCATTTAATTGTATTAACGACCCTCTATTCACAGCCTTATGGGCTTGCCACAAAGTAGAAATAGACATACCATCAACATCATTTTCTTTGAAATAATTTTCCAAATCTAATTTAATTTTAAGACTATGTTCTGGGTGATTCAGCAGAAAAGTATTAGCCCTCCAAGGTTTGTTTGGAAAATGGTTACTTAAGACTTGAAATGTAACTGGAGAATGGTCCGTCCAAACCCTAGGGTGAATAACAACTTGTTTAATTTTATGAAGAGTAAAGATATCTGATAGGACCAAATCTATTCTAGAAAAAGATCCGTGAGAGTTAGAATAGAACGAATACTCAATCGAGGAGGTGTTAAGACACCTAAAGGCATCATAAAGTTCCTGAGTATTATTCCAAGAATCCAGGGTAACATTAACAGATCTCCCCTTATTTGATGAATCCATTAAAGGATTAGGAATAGCATTAAAATCACCGAATATTAAAAGTGAGCCCTTCTGGTGATCCCTTAATAATGAAATGAGTCTATTCAGAAAATGATCTGGCCTTTATTTGGGGCATAAACTGTAACTAAAGTGAAAAGGACATTATTAAGTTTACAAATAACTAATAAATATCATCCATCAGGGTCAGCTATAACTTTCAATTCCTCATAAATGACTGAAATTTTAATAATCAAAGCCACACCTGCCTTCTTTTTCTCTTTATTGGATGACAATAACACTGTTGGGAATAATGTATGGGTGAATTTAGGCATTTACTCTAGTGCAAATTTTGTCTCTTGTACTCCAATAACATCAGCATGGTGTCTCTGTATGTCCCTCCACAAAAGATATCGCTTTTGAAGTGAATTTAAACCATTGACATTGGTAGATAAAAAATTTATTGTCATCCTGGATATTGGTCGCTTTTCACCAGACTATAAGAACCCAAGACCTCTAAGTAGGCCACTCCCATCACGCCACAAGTGAATGCAAAAAATAAAACAATCATGTCAGCATATAAAGGCAACTCCTATTTAATAAAAATTATAAATTTTATAAACAATTAACTAAATACCAATAGAAAAAAAACCTTAACAGGAGAGACTAATAAAAATCCTCCCTCAAAGGCTAACGATCTTGGCCCTAATTAGAGCTTCATGTGTATTGTGAACCAAGAAAATGTTTTCCAGAAACTAAAATCACCCCCTCAAACCTCTTTCTCAATGTGATTCGTTGGAATACTTAATTCTCTGAAAATCTTCAAACCATCTTCTAAATCAGAAACCGTAAAAGTCTTCTGCTTAAATTTGAAAAGTATATTATTAGTAGGATGAACCCAACGATAAGAAATGTCAGATCTTCTAAGAGCATCAGTTAGGGGCCTAAAATCTCTCCTCCTTTTCAGCGTTTCCTTAGATAAATCAATAAATACTTTTAAATCTCTGTATGGAGATGGAAGTGAACCATTTTCTCTAATTGACTTCATAAGTCTTTCCTTAGTTCTATAAAACGAAAATCTAGCAATGACATCTCTGTGTTTCTCTTCAGATATAAATGAAGGTTTAGGTCATCTGTGGACCCTCTCTAAAGAGTACTCCACTTCAGGTAAGGAAGGTAAGGTTTTCTTCACTATGGTTTGAACATGGGACATAAGATCTATACTATTAATTGTTTCAGATTAGGGATGGGCGAATCTACTCGCTAGGACTCGTTACTCGGCGAGTAGTAAGGGACTCGCAGGACTCGGTACTCTGCGAGTTTCCCAGCGTTTACTCGCACGAGTCCAATGCAAATCATTGGCAAACGCTGACAAAACTAGGATTGCCATTGTTTGCATTAGACTCGGCTACTGTGCCAGTGATAGCAGGGAAACTTGCTACTGTGCCAGTGATAGCAGGGAAACTCGCAAATAACTGCTGTTTCTTTGCGAGCCGAGTCCAGCTGTCTTCTCTGTGCAGCTCCAGGGTCCTAGAGCCCGCCTGCTCACAGAGATGATGTAGCAGTGCTGAGATTGTTCTCAGTCTGCTCATTCCCTGTGCATAGACATCTATATCTATGCACAGGGGATGTAGCAGAGAGGACATCGCGTTTTGGACTACGTCGGACGGAAGAGGATTTTTTTAATTAAAGATGGAGTCCCTAATGGCTTTTTTTTTATTTCAAATAAAAATTTTTCTCTGTGTTTTTTTAACCCTTTATTGGAGATTCTTAGTGGCTGGGTCAAACGTGGCCTGACATTAAGAATCTCGGGCTTAATACCAGCTTGTATAACAAAGCTGGTATTAACCCCTTTATTACCCAGCGTGCCACCGCCACCAGGGCCGCTGGAAGAGCGGGGTTCAGCGCCAAAGGATGGCGCTTCAATGAACGCGCCATCTTCTGGGGTGGCTGCGGGCTGCAATTTGCAGCGGGGGTTGCCCAGAAAGCTTGGGCATCCCTGCGCTGCGGATTCCAGCCCCCAGCTGCTTAGCTGTACCTGGCTAGACATAGAAATTGCGCGGAGCCCCACGCATTTTTTTTTTACTATTTCATGAATTTCAAAGTCTCAGAGTCTCAGAGTCAGAGTCAGAATCTCAGAGTCAGAGTCAGAGTCAGAATCTCAGAGAGTCAGAGTCAGAATCTCAGAGAGTCAGAGTCAGAGTCAGAATCTCAGAGAGTCAGAGTCAGAGTCAGAATCTCAGAGAGTCAGAGTCAGAATCTCAGAGAGTCAGAGTCAGAATCTCAGAGAGTCAGAGTCAGAATCTCAGAGAGTCAGAGTCAGAATCTCAGAATCTCAGAGTCTCAGAATCTCAGAGTCTCAGAATCTCAGAGTCTCAGAGTCAGAGTCAGAATCTCAGAGAGTCAGAGTCAGAATCTCAGAGAGTCAGAGTCAGAATCTCAGAGAGTCAGAGTCAGAATCTCAGAGTCTCAGAGAGTCAGAGTCAGAATCTCAGAATCTCAGAGTCTCAGAATCTCAGAGTCTCAGAGTCAGAGTCAGAATCTCAGAGAGTCAGAGTCAGAATCTCAGAGAGTCAGAGTCAGAATCTCAGAGAGTCAGAGTCAGAATCTCAGAGTCTCAGAGTCAGAGAGTCAGAGTCAGAGTCAGAATCTCAGAGTCTCAGAGAGTCAGAGTCAGAGTCAGAATCTCAGAGAGTCAGAGTCAGAATCTCAGAGAGTCAGAGTCAGAATCTCAGAGTCTCAGAGTCAGAATCTCAGAATTTCATGAAATAATTTAAAAAAAATGCGTGGGGCTCCGCGCAATTTCTATTTCTAGCCAGGTACAGCTAAGCAGCTGGGGGCTGGAATCCGCAGCGCAGGGATGCCCAAGCTTTCTGGGCACCCCCCGCTGCAAATTGCAGCCCGCAGCTGCCCCAGAAGATGGCGCGTTCATTGAAGCGCCATCCTCTGGCGCTGAACCCCGCTCTTCCAGCGGCCCTGGTGGCGGTGGCACGCTGGGTAATGAAGAGGTTAGGGCCAGCTTTGTATTATCAGCTGGCCCTAAGCCCGAAATTTATGGCGGTCACCCAAATATTAGACATGACCGCCATGAATTTCTATTAAATTGTTTTAAAAAAAACACAACACAGAGAAATTTTTTTATTAGAAATAAAAAAAAAAGCCATTAGAGACTCCATCTTTAATTTAAAAAATCCTCTTCCATCCGACGTAGTCCAAAACGCGATGTCCTCTCTGCTACATCCCCTGTGCATAGATATAGATGTCTATGCACAGGGAATGAGCAGACTGAGAACAATCTCAGCACTGCTACATCAGGCAGCAGGCGGGCTCTAGGACCCTGGAGCTGCGGCAGCCAGCACACTGAGCAGACAGGACTCTTATCTGTGCGAGTTTCCCAGCGATTACAGTTGCAAAGTAAACGAGTCCAATGCAAATAAATGACAAAACTAGGATTGCTTCAGGCTGAAGCTTCCGAGACACATCTGCGATTTGTAAATCTCACACTACTCGCTATTACTCGCTTCCCCATTCATTAACATTGGACTCGCTAGACTCGCAACGAGTAGCGAGTCCCGGGCTCGGACTCGCTAGAGTCAAGCGATTCCGAGTAATTTAGGATTCGCCCATCACTATTTCAGATATTCCACTAAATTTTAAGTTACTTCTCCAATGTCTATCCTCTCTGTCAATCCATTTGTTACGCAAAAATTTGACCTCCTCTTTAAGTTTGTCCTGTTCAAGTTGTATGGCTCTAGTGTTTTCTATAAGGGTTTCCACCTCCCTTTCCGTTCTTTCTGATCGTGATGCAATATGTGCCATAGATGTTTTAATATCCTCCAAATCAGCTTTAAGGGATCTATTATAAGTTTTAAATAAATTGTGAAAAAATTGTTTATCTAAAGGCTGCCCTGTTGTCTAATCAAATGAATATTCCTGATCTGAGGAATCTCCTCTCGCCCTCCGTTTCGCAGGACTAGATGATACGGGTGAATCATCCTCCGAACCTGAATCCTCCTGTAAGTCATTATTAAGGTGAGCATTACCTTTACTCGAACCCCCCATCTCTTTCCTTTTAGACAGACTAGGACCAGACTCTTTAATGACTGATGTTGATGTTAGATTAACCTGAGTCGATGGAGTTTGATCCATCCGATTATCCAATTCTGAATCAGTCAGTGTATGTTTAACATTAGAACTGTTTTTAGATTTTGGTGGCATTGTGTAAGAGAAATTACAATAATAATATTCAATGTAAAGAGGTCTTCTCTAAAGAAACTATATATGTAAAGTATAGTATAATATAATAAGTGTCAGCCTTGACCCCAATGTGAGTCTAATACCGTTTCCAAGTATTCAGATAAATAGAAGTTACTATGCTCACACTTATATCTAAACAGTATTATTTTAAGAATAAAATGAATAATGTCAGTGTCCAAAAATCACTGTAACAGTTCCATAGATATTACTAATTGACTGACAGAAAAGAAGAGAGAGGAAAGGAAAGAAGAAGAAATAAGAAAAATACAAAGAGTTAAAAAAGAAGAAAAAATATAAGAAGAAACGGATCCAGATCCAGAGTCTGCGTAGCTGGAGATCGTAGGAAGCCCTACGGCTTCACTTGCTTGAAGAATCTGTTATACACCACCTCTCAGCACGATGAGGAAGCCAGAAGTAATATAGAAATACTTGTCCAATAGGAAATCCAGACTGCAGCACTGATCTCCTAGGAGACTGTAAACAGCAGAAATCCCAGGTGCTTAAATGTGGTGCAGATCTAATAACACATGTGAGCTGTATAGAACAACTGCTTCACAAATGGGATAAAGGCCACATACTCCACCACGGTATGTAGCTTGAGAGCGCTGCAGGTCTAACCACCTGATTTTCCTTTGAAAGCGTCGTTCACAGCACCGCAGCAGCCGCCGCTCGCAGTAGAGATAAGCAACAGCTGTTAATGACAGCCGGCACTACTTCAGGGAAGGAGATCACTCCGCCAGAACTTCAGATAGTGATGATTAAATAGTTCCTCTCCTGGTTATAGGCAGTAAAGCACAATTAAATAAGGGTGTTAAAAAGAAAAAGAAAAATTCCTATACACCCAGAAAGAGCATTAGAGAGTAAACTATACAGAGAATATTATAATAATGACCACATTACTGACTAAATGGTCATGACAGGAATGTGTAATACACATAGGACCTGTTCTGTCAGTCAGAGAGATATAACTCTGAATTAGAGAAATAAGCTGAAAATAATCTCTGTCACATCTGGAAAGAACCCAGAAATCAAATTAAACAATGGACACCAGAATAAAATTCAGTCCAATGACACAAATGGTTGTGACAGGAAAAATGGTTATTCAGAAGGTCTGGCCTTTCAGTCAGGGAGAAATAATCCAGAGGAAAGTCAGGGTCACCTGACAATTAACAATTGAATAGTAGTCCCGAATAAAGTTATTATGGAATAAAGTGTAAAGTCACTTCCAACAAGTAGAAGGGAAAGAGGGAACAGATGAAAATGTCTCCTCAGAGTTTAAACATGGATCCCAGGCTCAGCATTGGATCCAGGCGAATTCTGAAGCGATTTTACCTCTGAAAAGATCAAAACGTATCCCATGTGTTCTTGAAGTTGGTATAGACGCTTTTTGGGAAAATAGCCTTAAAAAAGGCTAATTTTCCAGTCGCTTAATAATAAGGCACAGGAGCTCCAAAATTCCTGTCACCTCACATCAGGATGCAGGCCACGCCCCCATTTTTCTCCAAGTCTGAAGACTGCTCTTTCAGGATTTCTCCATCATTATTCATTCTTTCTACTCTGAGGAACTGGCTGTAAGGGAGTGATCTTTTTGTATAGTAGGGGTGGGCGCTTTCATAAAGAAGTAGTGTATTGGAGCTGGTAGGCTTCCTGAAAAGTGAACGAGTCATTCTACCTTCATTTAGGGACACTTTTACATCTAAAAATTCTAGGGACTGATCACCAAAATGTGCTGTAAATCTCATGTTGTATTTATTAGTGCTGTTTAAATAGTCCACAAACGACTTGAAACAGTCCTGTCCTTCTTCCCAGACTATGAAGATGTCATCTACATAACGTGTGTACATCCTCATATTCCTGAGGAAGGGGTTCGAGGTGTTGTAAATTACATATGTTAGAAATGTGCCAAAAAGAGATTTGCCAATGTACAGGATACGGGGGTCCCCATCGCGGTTCCCTCTATCTGATTGTACCAAGCATCATTAAAGGAGAAGGCGTTATGGGTAGGGATGGGCGAATCTACTCGCTAGGACTCGTTACTCGGCGAGTAGTAAGGGACTCGCAGGACTCGGTACTCTGCGAGTTTCCCAGTGATTACTCGCACGAGTCCAATGCAAATCAATATCAATCCTAGTTTTGTCAGAAACGCTGACAAAACTAGGATTGCCATTGTTTGCATTAGACTCGTGCGAGTAATCACTGGCTACTGTGCCAGTGATAGCAGGGAAACTCGCAGATAACTGCTGTTTCTTTGCGAGCCGAGTCCAGCTGTCTTCTCTGTGCAGCTCCAGGGTCCTAGAGCCCGCCTGCTCACAGACATGATGTAGCAGAGCTGAGTTTGTTCTCAGTCTGCTCATTCCCTGTGTACAGACATGAATGTCTGTGCACAGAGATGATGTAGCAGAGCTGAGATTGTTCTCAGTCTGCTCATTCCCTGTGTACAGACATGAATGTCTGTGCACAGAGATGATGTAGCAGAGCTGAGATTGTTCTCAGTCTGCTTATTCCCTGTGCATAGACATCTATATTTATGCACAGGGGATGTAGCAGAGAGGACATCGCGTTTTGGACTGCGTCGGACGGAAGAGGATTTTTTTAATTAAAGATGGAGTCCCTAATGGCTTTTTTTTTTATTTCTAATAAAAATTTTTCCTTGTGTTGTGTTTTTTTTAAAACAATTTAATAGAAATTCATGGCGGTCATGTCTAATATTGGCGTGACCGCCATAAATTTCAGGCTTAGGGCCAGCTGATAATACAAAGCTGGCCCTAACCTCTTTGTTACCCAGCGTGCCACCGCTACCAGGGCCGCTGGAAGAGCGGGGTTCAGCGCCAGAGGATGGCGCTTCAATGAACGCGCCATCTTCTGGGGCGGCTGCGGGCTGCAATTTGCAGCGGGGGGTGCCCAGAAAGCTTGGGCATCCCTGCGCTGCGGATTCCAGCCCCCAGCTGCTTAGCTGTACCTGGCTATACATAGAAATTGCGCGGAGCCCCACGCATTTTTTTTTTATTATTTCATGAATTTCAGAGTCAGAGTCTCAGAGTCAGAATCTCAGAATTTCATGAAATAATTAAAAAAAAATGCGTGGGGCTCCGCGCAATTTCTATGTCTAGCCAGGTACAGCTAAGCAGCTGGGGGCTGGAATCCGCAGCGCAGGGATGCCCAAGCTTTCTGGGCACCCCCCGCTGCAAATTGCAGCCCGCAGCCGCCCCAGAAGATGGCGCGTTCATTGAAGCGCCATCCTCTGGCGCTGAACCCCGCTCTTCCAGCGGCCCTGGTAGCGGTGGCACGCTGGGTAATAGAGGTTAGGGCCAGCTTTGTATTATCAGCTGACCCTAAGCCCGAAATTTATGGCGGTCACGCCAATATTAGACATGACCGCCATGAATTTCTATTAAATTGTTTTAAAAAAAACACAACACAAGGAAAATTTTTATTAGAAATAAAAAAAAAAAGCCATTAGGGACTCCATCTTTAATTAAAAAAATCCTCTTCCGTCCGACGCAGTCCAAAACGCGATGTCCTCTCTGCTACATCCCCTGTGCATAAATATAGATGTCTATGCACAGGGAATAAGCAGACTGAGAACAATCTCAGCTCTGCTACATCATCTCTGTGCACAGACATTCATGTCTGTACACAGGGAATGAGCAGACTGAGAACAATCTCAGCACTGCTACATCAGGCAGCAGGCGGGCTCTAGGACCCTGGAGCTGGCAGCCTGTACAGAGGAGACAGGATCTTATCTGTGCGAGTCAGCGATTACTTACAAAGTAAACGAGCAATGCAAATAAATGACAAAACTAGGATTGCTTCAGGCTGAAGCTTCCGAGACACATCTGCGATTTGTAAATCTCACACTACTCGCTATTACTTGCTTCCCCATTCATTAACATTGGACTCGCTAGACTCGCAACGAGTAGCGAGTCCTGTGCTCGGACTCGCTAGAGTCAAGCGATTCCGAGTAATTTAGGATTCGCCCATCACTAGTTATGGGACAAAATGAATGTTAGTGATTCTGTTACAAAGTTTATGACCCCCATATCCTGTCTGTCAACTCTCAAAATCTGATCTATGATGTCTACTGCTAGGGACTGCGGAATACGCGTATAGAGGCTTTCTACATCGATAAATGTCAGGCAGTCGCCTGGCATCCATTCGAAATCATCTAATACTTTCACAAAGTCATTTGAATCCTTGATGTATGAGGGGACTTTGTGTAGCAAGGGTCTCAAAAGCCAATCAATAAATTTAGACTAAGGTTCGGTAAGGGATCCCACACCCGACACTATGGGTCGGCCAGGGGGGTCCTTTAAGGACTTATGGACTTTGGACAGATGGTACCAAAAAGGCTTTCTGGGGTAGTCGATGAATAGTTTTTCCGCTTGATTCTTACTTAATGTACCTATCTCAGTGTGTTTTCTCAATAGGCTTCTCAATTCATTATTGAATTTAAAAGTTGGGTCACCTCCTAGTTTTTTGTAAGTAAGGGGGGAGTTTAATTGCTTCTCAGCTTCTTTAATGTAATTATCCTTACTCATAATCACTACTCCTCCTTTATCAGCCTTCTTCACTAAGGTGTTTTCCCACTTTAATATTTCATGTAAAGCTCTTTTTTCTTTCCTGGACAGGTTTACACTTGGTTTTGGGTATACTAGTGCCTCTACCTCCTTACACACTAACTCTTCAAAAAGATCAACACTGTTCCCCGGTGACACTGGCGGGATGAAGGAGGACTTTACCCCGCCAGTGAAAATGATTAAAAGGATGGATGTGAAGGTCTTGAGGTCAACACGGGTATGGATAAGATTAATACGGTAACTTGCACAGCTATTAGCATGAGAGTGGTAATCCCTAGACAAACAGCAGGGAAGTAATGAATAAAGAGTAACTTAATGTAGCACTGAGTATATATCCAAAAGAATAAGGGATAAGATACCCACATAGAAATAAAATAGAAGCAGGTTGCAGGATTTAATGAGAGAATTTTGTTTTTTAACTGATTTATGTGTTTCACACTTTAATAATGACAGGTGTGGTGCGTGTCATCACTTCCTCCCACTATATAAGGATAGGATATGATGTCGAGCACCGAGCAAAGACCCGTGGAAGTGGCAACTACCACGAAACGGCAAGCCGTCGTCTGATGTCCTCCACCCCTCCCTCCCCCAAGCATGTTCATGGATCCTTTGCTATTGGACCTTGAATAAAAGAATCGTCACAAGTTGGTGAGTGCTGCCGTTTTTTGTCTTTTCCCGCTATACTATCATACATTGCTGTTATACGGATTGTGCACCACCTATGTGATTACTGCCCCTGGATTACCCCTTTATACACCTGATTAAGCTGCCAGCTTTTGGATAGTGCCCAGTGTTTATCTTTTACAAACTGTGTTCCCATAAAGTCATGCCCAGCCACGCACAGGTGGGACCACCATTAGTTTTGAGGAGTACTATAGAAAAAACAGAGAGATACATCAGAGACCTGTTTAGGCCTAGAAGGCCACATAAAGTCAAAGCTCGTGCAAGTGTTCCCATAAACTCATGCCCCGCCACATACTGGTATGACCACATATAGTTTTGTGGAGTACTATAGAAAAAACAGAGAGGTAGGTCTAAGACGTGTTTAGGCCTAGAAGGCCACATGAAATCAAAGCTCATGCCAGAGTTCCCATAAAGTCATACCCCGCCACACATAGGTGGGACCACCATTAGTTTTCTGGAGTACTATAGAAAATACAGAGAGGTTGGTCAGAGACCTGTTTAGGCCTAGAAGGCTACATGAAGTCAAAGCTCGTGCAAGAGTTCCCATAAAGTCATGCCCAGCCACACACAGGTGGGAACACCATTAGTTTTGTGGAGTACTATAGAAAAAACAGAGAGATACATCAGAGACCTGTTTAGGTCTTGAAGGCCACATGAAGTCAAAGCTCGCGCAAGCGTTCCCATAAAGTCATGATCCGCCACACACAGGTGGGACCACCATTAGTTTTGTGGAGTACTACATGAATTCACAGAGAGGTAGGTCAGAGACCTGTTAAGGCCTAGAAGGCAACATGAAGTCAAAGCTCGTGCATGCGTTCCCATAAAGTCATGCCCCGCCGCACACAGGTGGGACCACCATTAGTTTTGTAGAGTACTATAGAAAAAACAGAGAGGTAGGTCAGAGACCTTTGAAATGGAAGGCCTCACACATTGCCGGGTGGGCTATCTTCTTAAATGTCTGCCGCCGGATTGGATGTTTGGTCAAAGTGTGTGCACGCATCGGTAAAGAACCACACTGACAATCAGTCAAGGTAGAAATTCATGACAAGCCTTTATTGGAAAATGCAATACAGTTTATATACTAGTTCCTCAAGGACTCTCCTTATGGGTGTTACTAAGGCTACTTTCACATTACGATTTTGACGGGAGCCGATGCTGTCAGATAAATTCGGACAGCATTGGCTCCCTTCTGATGCCTGGAATCGGATGCCAAATAGGCATCCGATTCCGACATAGAATCGTAGGCTCCGTTAAAAAAAAAATATATATATATGCTCACCTCTCCCCGAGCCCCCGCTGTCTCCCGCCGTCTTCCTGCAGGCTCCCGGTGGCTCCCGCAGGCTCCCGGTGTCTGCAGAGGTCTTCTACTGCAGTACAGGACCTGCGGTGATGTCACAGTCATGTGACACCAGGTTACACCATGGTAACCTGGTGTCACGTGACTGTGACATCACCGCAGGTCCTATACTACAGTAGAAGACCTCTGCAGACACCGGGAGCTTGCGGGAGCCACCGGGAGCCTGCAGGAAGACGGCGGGAGACGGCGGGGGCTCAGTACATTACTGACGGCGGGGGCTCAGTACTGCTCAGTACAGTAAAATCGGGTCCGAGGAGACATCAGATGTTTCCTCGGACCCTTCTCCATAGGTCCCCATGTTAAATTGATCGGGTCGGATCGGATGTGCATTAAATGCCATCCGATTCGGTCCGATCCGATTCTGTCAGATTATATTTTCGGTGCAAAAATCGGAGCAGGCTCCGATTTTTGCACCGATAAAAAAATCGGACAGAATCGTATCGGACCAAATCGGATGGCATTTAGTGCACATCCGATTCGGTCCGATGCCAATAGGGCTGCATGGGGCCCAAAATCGGTCCGATGCTGTCCGATTTTTATTGGACAGCATCGGATTTTAACAATCCGTAATGTGAAAGCAGCCTAAGGGTATATTGCAACATTGCATCATGTGAGCTAAGCTTGATCAGCAGTCTATTCCTTAAAATAGCTAAATCATTATATTTGTGCTATAGTGTTAATCATAGTGTTAATCAGGCGTTATTTAACATAACTTTAGCTGAAGCATTATTAGTTTTAAAAGCAGAGGTAGAGTAGATAACTATTACGCTATGGGAACATATTCTTAGTTTCCTATCTTTGTTCAAACAAGAGCAGATGTATGGTCACTTCTACGTATGTGTTCTGTAAGTAGTGAGGCTGGTGGTGGTGCCTCTGCCTCTGCAGGGTCGTCCTCAGTTGTTGGTTAAGACATTACAGCTTGTTTGATGTTGAAACTAAAATACACAAATGCAATTGTCAGGCAAATGGACTTTGGGTGCCAATGACATAATGTGTTTACGCATTTATTGTTTGGGTACAAGGGGACTGCAATATCATCTGAACAATAGTAGCACGGTCATATATGTATGTGGCACTATTAAGAGTGTCATTGGCACACAGTCCGCACAGGTTTTTACTGTTGGCTCAATACATTGTGGTGACACACAATTGTGACATCAAGCTTGGTCGGCAGCAATTTTTGACCTTAACTTTACAATACACTTGGTGCCACAATCACAGCCCCACACTGACAGGATATTTTCCAACATACTAATCCATCATTGGTGAGAGGAATAGAACATATGAAGAACATGAGGTAACAGTGAGTGGGTGTTTTGTTGGACATGACGCAGACAACAGTGAAGATATGGGGACTATACTTATGTGTCCAATAACCAGAAGGCTATGAGGTGCTATATGTAGGGGTTGTGGGAACATTTAACATTTTGTGTGATGTGGTCCATGACATCACAGACAATATGCACATGCTGCCTTCAAGCTTTATGCACACCTATGTGTGTTGTTTCTAAAGTGTCAACAACAATGCTGAGTGTATGGGATGCGACACACTTTACTGTGTGATGGCCCTGAAGCATGTATCTGTAGGGCCAGCACATGAGCAGTCATCATGCATCAGCATCATAAGTTCAAGCAGACTGACAGGGTGCACTTCCATGTAGACAAAATCATGTATATTGTTCTGTGAGTAAACATGTGTGTATGTGTTGTGAAATAATACTCACCACGCAGTGTCTGGATGCGTGCGTGGATGGCGGCAATGCAGTCCCTCGCCTTATATTTCATGTCCACCACCTTCTTGATGATCTGCTTAGGCGTCCGCACCACTTCCAGTCTCCTAAGCAGGGCCCTCTGCACTTTGCGCACAATGCGCATCTTATGCAGGCGTGGGTGCTGATGTGTGGTAACTCGCACCAGTAGTTCAGGCTATCCAGGTAGTCAAAAAGCATGAGGAGCCCTGGTTCTCCCCATGTTGCAGAGTGCTGTGCGGCAGCCATCTTTAGGCAGGGGACTGGAAAGCACCTAGAAGGCAGGGCCGGACGTTAAACGACGTACTTACGTCATGCCGCACGCTATGTACGCTGAGGATATTTCTACGTCCACAAAGGAGTCGCCCGCACATAGTGGGTAAACACACTAAACACCAAGGTGTCACATAAAATGCAAGATCGCAACGCTCAGGCATCAGACATGGCAGACATATCTGCCAATTATTATAATAAGGGGTTTGACATGTGTGTACATTTTCATATATTTCATGTAGGATGGAAGATTGCAGCTAGCATCACTGACGACTTGACATGCCGACATAGCACTTTTTGCCAGTACATACACTGTTCGTTAAGACGCTATATTTTCAGTGTTGTCAATATGTGCCTAGGTTATCCACAATAATAAAGGAGGTTTTTTTTGTATACATGCATTTTCTGATAATTCAGAAGATGCAGAAGTCAATGAATGTAGTGGTGTACGCACAGATAGGCTAGGGTCACATTTGCGATGTGCCCCTAGCCTGCCGGATTCCGGTATTATCTTAGAACTTTTTCCAGCGCCGCATAGCGTTTCCGCTATGCGGTGCTGGAAACCGCTGCCCTTAGTTACCCGCTGTTTACCTGCACGACCTGTCACACAGGCAGCGGCTCGGAGGGCGTTTTACAGCGCCGCACAGGAAATCGTGTCTGCAACGGTTTCCTGTGCGGCGCTGTAAAACGCACTCCGAGCCGCTGCCTGTGTGACAGGTCGTGCAGGTAAACAGCGGGTAACTAAGGGCAGCGGTTTCCAGCACCGCATAGCGGAAACGCTATGCGGCGCTGGAAAAAGTTCTAAGATAATACCGGAATCCGGCAGGCTAGGGGCACATCGCAAATGTGACCCTGGCCATAATCAAAGATGGCTCCTTTACCAGGACCATCCAATCGGCATACAATACTAGCCACCAATCTCCGTAGATGGGGCGCGGAAAACACAACCCACAGGCACGCCTACGGTCTTCGCTGCGCAACCAGTGAAATCGCAAAACAACATTGTTGTTGCGTCATCACACTGCACGATCATGCCACATCGCTTATGCAACTTTGCCAGGTTTAAGTGCGTGAGTCAAAACCTGGCGATGTCGCTCCAGCGATTTAGTACAGTCGCATTGCCCTGTAACGCGACATGACGTACTAACTGAAATTGACCAAACCACGTGACTTTTGGGTGATATTGCAGGCGATGTTGCGACGTGTAATGGTGCCTTTAAGGCCAGTTACACACACAGATATTTGTGCAGAGATTGTTCGCAGATCTCTGGTTGCAGTGAAATCATGGACACGTTCCATTTTGGGGCTGTGTACAAATGTAAGGGTGGCTTCACACCACGGCAGCATCCAATACGGGGCTGTACGGTGTAAGCCAGACAGCCCCGGACCGGATTTTGGCCCCATAGTATACTATGGGGCCGGATGGAGCCAGATGGCAGCTCCAGAAGAATCCGTGAGAAATCAGACTTTTCTCCTGGACACAGAACCGTTGCTTGCAACGGTTTTGTGTACGGGGAGGAAAATCTTTCCAAATTGGCTTCTCCCGGATTCTCCCAGATTCTCCCTGATGCGGTGCAATCCGGCGCTCCCTAACATGGGAGCCTATGGGGCTGAATTGCCCCGATCCGAGAGGATCTGTGAACTGGACACCGGCAGCTGCACGCCACTGTAATTTCAGGACCGCGGCTAGCTCCTCGCTAGCCGCAGTCCTGAACACCGGAACGGAGGGCATATTTGCCATCCGGTTCTGTGTGCTGATCTGGTCCGGGGCTGTCAGGTTCATCCCTGACAGCCCCGGATCGGACGCTGCCGCGTTTGTGAAGCCAGCCTAACAATGTGTTCATGATTTCACTGCAACCAGAGAACTGAGAACAATCTGTGCACAGTTATCTGTGTGTGTGTGTAACTGGACCTTAATTCCATCTGGCTCAACCCATTGCCTTAGGTTAGGGTTACATCTGCGGCATCATTTTTAAATCCTGATCCGGTTTTGAGCTGTCAAAAAGCTCAAAACCGGATCAGGAAACGCTCCCCATAGGAGCCCATTATGGTAACCGGATTGCACTACATGCAATCCGGTTACCGGCTCAGGATCTGCAGCCTGCGCTAAAAATCATGCAGGCTACAGTTTCCGGAGCGATTCTGGCAACCGCAATGAAGTAACCATGTTGCTCAGGATGTGCAATCCTGAGCAATGCAGTTACCGTCTACTTTGTTCATCCCTGCTGCCGCACGGATGAACAAAGTTTTAAATGTTTATTAAAACATTAATTATAGCTGTGGGCAACATGTCTCTATGGGGTGCCCACCCCCCCTAGAGACATGCTGCCCACTACTGTGGGCATGTGAGGGGTTAATGAGCATCTTGTACTATTGCTGGCTTTCGTCAGCTTTGTACAAATTTATGAATGAAGCCGCGGCTCCCCTGACAGTACTGGAGATACTGTACATAATGTACGTATAGTATCAGCCGCTGTCCTTGACCTAATGTTAATGGTTACAGGACCATTTTTGCTAAAATATGTGTGTGAAGGCAATTGCGGTTACCGCCTACGGATCTGGAGGCGGCAACTGCAATTGCCTTGCCAAATGTGTCCCCAGCCTAATATGTTGATTTAGAGGAAGGCAAAAAAAAAAAACATGTGGCAACCCTAAGCTGCACACTGGGGGAAAAAATTCCTTCCTGATTCCACATACGACAAACAGACTAGTTCCCTGGATCAACTCAAGAATCTAGCATATATAACCTGTAATATTATACTTTTCAAGAAAGGCATCTAGGGCCTTCTTAAATTTTAGTACACAATTATCTGTGTGTAATTGGGCCTTTAAGGTTATTAGTGCCACAACAACCTGGAGGTTTCTTATTCACTATGAAGTCCAATATGTCACAAAAAAAAATCTCAGAATCACTGGGATCTGTTGAAGTGTTCCAGGGTTATTACATTATAAAGTGACACTGGTCAAAATTGCAAAAAATGGCCTGGACATAAGGGTCAAAAAAAGGCTGAGGGTAAAGGGGTTAAACAGAAGCACCAAAGAGAAAAACAGAAATGAGCAAATTCCCTAAAATTACCGTAGTAAATAAATTGCAGCAGTGCATGTAAGTAAAATAGAGTACTTGGAAACATTTCTTTTATCCACAGAATGGAAACGCTATCTCACCATGTTAAGTTGACCGCATCTGGATAGTCCTACTTTAGCATCAAATATTTAAAACTTCTCCATATATCTAGTGATAACAATTGAGCAGGACTGAGGCCCCAACCAACAGAAGAAAAATCCCAGCAATGAGAAGCTATATGCACAATATGTCCAGCTCAAAGAAAGGCAGACCACATCCTAATTTGGATTGACTGCAAAAAAAAGCACAACAGAAAGAAAAAAATTCACTGGAATGCAAGTCTGTATGCAGCGTATAGGGGCATGTTCATATTGGCCATTAAACAGGAACACCAAGGAAAAGAAGCAAAATAAGCAACTACCTTAAAATAAGTCAATTGCAATTTTTCAGTGACATTTCTGCATCTGTTTCTCAGGGCCACGTCACACGGTTCAATTTCCTGAACGATATTGTTAGCGATCACATGCACGCGCAATTGCTAACAATATTGTTCACATCGTTGGTGAGCTGTCACACAGGCAGACTAACCAACTATGTGGACCAGCGAGAATGCTGGTAACCATGGTAAACATCGGGTTACTAGGCGCTGTGCGGCGCTTAGTAACCCGATGTTTACCATGGATACGAGCTTCCAGCATAGGCTGCGAGGCGCTGGGAGCTCGTTCATCGTTGGTCTGCCGGTGTCACATGCAGCAATGCTGAGTGTCCATCGGCCGGCCAATGACAGATTTGTGAACATGTTCACAAATCTGCAATCAAACAATCAAAGAAAAATCGTTTGATTACACGCAGCGACGCACAAACGATATCGCTTAAGTGATCAAGAAAGCAGGTCGCTTAAGCGATATCGTGCAGGAAATTGATGCGTGTGACATGGCCCTTAGGGTACCAGTAAACGTCGCAACATTGCATGCAATTTCACTTGCAACTTACTGGTTGCAGTGAAATCATGGACACATTGTTCCATTTTGTGGCCGTGTACAAATGGAACAATGTGTCCATGATTTCACTGCAACCAGCAAATTGCAAGTGAAATTGCATGCAATGTTGCGACGTGTAAAGGTACCCTAATTCGCAATAGTGTTTAGACATGTTTTAGTTATTTGAATTATTGCCAAGTTTTCTCTAAATAAATCTCGAAAATCAGTGTAACAAAATGATTTGTCTTTTTATATTTGTGAAAATAATAATGTTTCAAAGTACTGAAAATGTATGCATTAATTATATGAAGCAGTAAACGGAAAACTCTTTGATATTATAGAAACAAGAGCTAACCAAAAAATGTCATTATCAGTACTCTCAGTTGACTGGCCAAAAATATGAAACAATATAAACATGTTGGCAACTCTGAACGTGATTGGTGAAAGATTTTATTAAACAAGCCTAAATGGTTCCAGTCTAAAGACATATTCAGAGATAACCTAATTAAAGTTATTTAAAAAAAGTTTAAAGGAATATGAAAAAAGTTAAAGTACTTCAAGAGAAAATAGGTTACTTTTCATTAGACAATTAAATATCAAATTCTACTATATAATTGTCTAAGGCGTCTGTCGGTCACAGAAATCGTGCGCCAGACAGAGGCCGCTCATTGGTGGCTGCCAGAGGCGGGCACCAATGAGAGCAGACTATGCAAATAGGCGCGCGAATTCAAAGTTCAAATTTCGCACCAATTTGTAGCCTGGCCGCTGTAGCCGGGATACATGGGTCTGGCCGACGGTGGCCTGCCCGTGCTCCATACCCCGCTCCTCTGCCCTGCCTGCACTTCACCCCCTAGCTCCTCCTGTCCTGCCCGCACTCCATACCCCGGTCCTCTGCCCTGTCCGCGCTTCCCCCCCCCCCGCTCCTCCTGTCCTGCCCATGCTCCATACCCCGCTCTTCTGCCCTGCCCTTGCTTCTCCCCCCTCCACTCCTCCTGTCCTGCCCACACTCCATACCCTGCTCCTCTGCCCTGTCTGCGCTCCCGCTCCCCGCGTCCCCCTATTTCTTTAGTTGTTTGATTTCGCAGTGCATTATATACTGCAAAATCAAATGTAAAATAAAAAACAAATGTATTAAAAATAATAAAGATTGTTACACTTACCTCTCCGCCGAGTGTTCAGTAACCAGTGGCAGTAGCAGGCAGTGTTTTGCTAGGACCTTACATGATGTCAGAATGACATCGGCATTCGGCGATGTGAATGGCCCGCTCGCGGTCA